>BEXV01002239.1:36410-64363 GCA_003118195.1 Hemicentrotus pulcherrimus
TTTTCTGATCGATTCCACAACGTTTCGTTCACAATGCAATTGCATGACAAGAACTGGTCTTTACCTTTAATGCTGCATTCATGACAACTTTCAAGTGGTATAAAGGAAATTTGAAATATCTAATTAAGCACTTAAGAAAGATATGGAAACATCATGTATTCAAGAGCTTACCAATATGTTGAATTAATAGAAATATACGATAAGTAATATTGAGAAAGAAATCTCAACAATTAAGGCCCCTCTTTTTCGTGGTTGCACATCCGATCATAAGCCCCGTGTTCTATTTTGAGAGTCGCCTGCTTTCCCAAATCTTGAAATTTAAATATTTATTTAATACTCAATAATACAATTCAGACAATATTAAATATGCTCTAAATCTTAATATGCATTATCATTTCGGTTACGTGGCGACGATCAAGTCAGACTAAAATTGTCGGTTTCGTGAGATTATCGGTTTACTGCAGGACCGGGATGCTCCCAATATATCACTTTGGAGAAAGGATGATACCGTAAATATGGCTTGACCGGAGTGATTCTAGTAGATCGACAACCAATGATACACACGGACAGACCAAGAGAAAAGAGATCTAGAGAACAAAGAAACGAATACTAAGAGAAAAAAGAAAAGATGAAAGTTCAATGAGGCCCATGAGACCGCTAGTCCACGAGAAGGGAAAGTGTTCAGATTCCCTTGGGTCGTCGGTCTAGTGAATCCTGTAAAAAGTGGTTTGAAGTTCCATTTGTCCTATCTTGCTGGTCTCCGGTGCTGTTTGTTTAGTGGTCTGTGCATACTTAATTCTTTTATTTTATTTAGAAATAATAAAATGTGTTTGATGTTACTTTATTCGGAAGTACTGCGCATGAGAGACATTGTTCGGTAGTTGCTACACAGATGAGGTGTGTATAGAAACAAAGACATATGGGTGTTCCAGTTGCTAGATTCTTTCAACGACGTTTTTCTTTTAGTGAAGAAGTTTATATCAATAAAGAGTTTTTAAACGAAATAAGGCATTGTCGGCGTTTGTTCGTAGCGTGTTATATGTTGTTATATTATCACTGTCTGTGTTTTGTATAACCACAGTGTATATATTTATGATCGAACATTTTAATGAAGGATGGAAATTGGATTACAGCTATAGTACGTATTACCCATCTCTTTGTATACAATGTTTTTTGTGAGAGACTTATATTTAATAAACTCTTCAATAGATCTGAAACTTGATAGAAAACCAACTTCCTCGCCTCGTGACATGTAACGGCAAATGAGTTTGACAATACGGTAACATAAATCTTGCGACCGTTGACAGTTTCCAAATACAAATAGATATAGGGTATTATAAGAATCAACCCCTACATTTTTTTTTGGTATGATAAAATGTTGTGGACTTTGTCTGGACTCTTCTGCACTCGACGTCTTAATCGAGGCAAGTTAATGTAAGCGTGAAAAAAAGTTGCATTTTAATATTGGTCTCTTTAAAGTCCAAGTCCACTCCAAAAATAAGTTACTTTCAATAAAAGCAGAAAAATCAGCCAAACCAATTAAAAAAAGTTCGAGCAAAGTCGGATAACTAATAAGAAAGTTATGATTTTTTGAAAAAGTATGTTAAACTATGGAACAATGGAAATCACTACACAAATTGCCAATTTGGTTATCAGTTTGTGACGTCATGTTCTCACTATTTATTATTTGCTTTAAATAGATAAATCCCATTAATTTCCCATTTTATCCCCTTAAACTTGATTTCCCTACGCCTTTGCCCAGGTTACATGATCATTGCGAGCATGACATTTCACAAAAAGTTTCATGAACTTTAAAGAATTGATATTATTTTCTGAATATAATATAATCATAATTATTGATTTTTATATAGTTTATCCAAATTCACATTTTTCATGATTTAACTTGAAAAAAATTACTCTCTAATAGTGCATCCACACAAAATATATTACCATCAATCTAACTTGGATGCTGGTGTAAAGAAATAAGATTCTTAGGGAGAAAATAGGAAATTTATATTATCAATATAAAGAAAATAATTAGTGGATGGTGAGGACATGACGTCACTGACCTATGAATGATATGCCAATTTGTGTAGTGATTTTAAAAGTTTTTCATGTCATTAAAAAATCAGAACTTTCTTTTTAATTATCCGATTTTGCTCAAACTTTTTATGATTGGTTTGTCTGATTTTTCTGCTTCTATTGCAAGTAAGTTATTTTGGGAGTGGACTTGTCCTTAAATAGCAAAGTAGATATGTTAGAAACAGACCAGAGGGATTTTAAAAAAAGCAAAGCTTTATACCCACTGCATATGAGTTTGTATTAAATAATAATAATAATAATAATGGTGGCTTCTTATATAGCGCACATGTCCGTCACATTGTGACGCTCCTGGCGCTGCCCGATTAAATGATGTATATGTATAAGCAATCAATATTGAAAATGTTTATATAATTTTATTGAATTGTGCGTGTGTGTGCTAGGCTGACACTCCTCTTGCTCTTATTGTAACTTTGCAGACAAAACACACTGTACATCAATGTAAGCATTATTAAATGAAATACAAAATATCAGGTACAGACATGAAAATCGTGTAGGGGTTGAACGTCCGTGTCTGCATGCTAGTATAACAGTCAAGAAATTAATATATTATTGTGTTTGCGTTCACAACTGGATGGTAAGTAATCGGTAAAAATAATTTGAAAAGAAGATGAGCAAGGACAAATCACTTTCAGGATAATCTATCCATCGAGTATTATTGTTTAATTATGGCACGATATAAATGCGTCGCACTGGATTTATGGATCATATAAACAAATCAGGCACCTTACCATAGGACACCAAAGTATGATTGCAAACGCTCTATTTTAGGGGCGGGGGCAGGGTCATGAAAGCATCAGACAAAACTAATTTACAAAAGTACCAAATCAAACACAAAATGTGGACTCTCTTTCAATCGTTTCAATGTATTTTAATAACAATAAAAGCTAACAGGACGTACAGGTATACATTCCAAATACAAAGATATTTGACTGAAGTTATACAAAACACAGACCGTGATATACAAACAACATAAACCACGCAACGACTATACCACATATTGTTAAAGAAAATTTTTATTGATATAAATATCTTTACTAAAAACAATTTTCAGAAAAAAGGACTAAAAGGTTGTACGACTCAACTGTTCTTCTTGTACAGTGACCCACAACGTGTAAAGAAATAAGTGGGAAGATGACTATTGAGACTGGGAAAATAAACAAGCCTTAATAATTTGTAGCAGCCAGACATTAACAAGATGAAATTCAGAACGATACTAGACAGAATAAAACGCCTGTTGCAAGGTTTCTGTCCTCTTATGCATTAATTTATTATTTTCAGCATAATTATGACGTTTCGAACATTGATAAAGACTTGATGTACAAACTAGTTCAATTCAATTCAGTTTTAATTCAATTCCAATAAAATATTAAAAAAAATAGAATAAAATCATAACAGAATAACAGTATTAAATCCATCATGAGTACAAAATAAGGTAAAATGATACAACAATAAAGCGATACATCAGATAACAACACAAGATAAAGCATTATTGAATTGGATGGCCATAAAAAAAACTTGAGGATTTGTCAAGAAGACAACTCTTAATGGAAGTAAAATAAGTTGCATTGGGCATTTAATATAATATATACAATTTAAAAGACAATAGCGGACTAACATAATTACAAATACATGAATATATATTTCATTAAAAAATACAAATTACCGAAAAAAGCCACCACTGCAGTAAAATCAAAAAATCAACATTTCAAACGCTTGTAATCAAGATCATCAAGTACGGTTTGAGTTTACTTTTAAAGGTATTCGTTGAGTTAGGTGACTTTATTTCTAGTGAAAGACTATTACGTGATACTACACGGCGAATCAATTATTGTCATGCCAGCTGAAAATCATCTCCTACTACCTAACATTGCATTCAACAATAATTTGAAATCTTGTAAAGATTCTGCATAACGTTTAATATAATATATTTTTCAATGATATTTCAGTGAAGAAATTGCAATGTTGAATCATAGTTTAAAAATTTCCGAATGTGTTTCCTGTAATATTAGATTTTTTTAACGTTAAAGTCAGATAAAATTGATATGTCATTATGGTACTGCATTTTAATAAGACATTTGAATGTACTGTTTCACCCGAGTACTTCCATGTTTATCAAAAGCATATTATACACCGAATTTCATGTGCACAAATGTGAAGTGCCTTGTACTTGAATACAGGTAATTTGTTTTTTCCTTATGTTTCTGAAAGAGCGCTTATTTTCCTAACTCACACATTTTATGATTTCATCTTTTATTGCATTCCATCGGAGTGACCTAGTGCATGTACTGAGTAATTAGATAACATTTGATTTTGAGTGAATGAGAAATATGAAGCATGAAATTATTTTTCCACAATACATTGATGTGAGATGAAAAAAGCATAATGATGAGTGGGGTACATCTTGTTATCACCGACTCTTTGACTGAGTAAAGCATTACTCACTAAATTAGGTGGAGTAATTTACTCACCACATTTGGTTAAACAACAGACTTATTTTAGTAAATACAGGAAATCATCCTTTGTTATGTCTCAATAGTGTCATCGACTTATTTGGGTATTTCAGTAGAATTACCCAAATAATTTAGTTTAATTTGTTTTGTGCACAAGCCACTAGCTAGAGGTTATAACACTTCAGAGACACAAAGACAGAACTCCATATTTTGCCAAAATGAGTATTTAATATCAAAATGTGGGCTTTTCAGGAAACACAAAGACTTAACTTCACCCAACAGTTTGCCAACACCCCATTGAAGTAATTGGCTCGTTTGACTTTCTTTCAAAATGGCCCAAATGGAGTTACGCCTTTGTGTCACTGACCCCTCAATTTATGGTACAACAAAATGCGGCCTAAAGGCAGAATTGAGCACTCGGTACTCTGGCAGATGCCCTACACTTACACAATAGCTCACTGCCAAGGAGAAGGAAAAAAAATGGCAGATGCTCTATCACGCACTATATGACGTAAAAGAACAGTATATGCAATTTGTTGCAAAAGAATCCACACCAAATGCCAGAACAACCCATGATGTTGAAAAATCATCAGAAAAAGAAGTTGAATTGATCAGTTGATACAGGTAAGGATATGATTAGATGAAGGGGGTTGGAGGAAAACAACTGCACATTACACAGCAGTGCAAAATGAGTTGAGGTGACTAGTCAACTTGGTATTAAGAGGCACACGACTAGTTATCCCCAAAGAGAAAAGAGTGAAAAGCATTGGATTGGCTCAAAGAGGTCATCAGGGCATAGCATAGCATCAGGACACAGGGTACGTAACCATACACCAATATACGCCAGCTTACGCATAACCTAAGCAGGGACTACGCCGAAGCAACATTTTTGTCATGAGTACACAGCCTTATTTTGGCATAGTCCGTACGCCACACTTTGCAACTCTACACAGATCCGGTGTGAAAGAGGCTTTAGTCATTCCAACATAAATGAACAAAGTCTATATACATGAAGGTCTTGAAAGTCTAAATCATATCAACAGAAACAGAGAGAGCCTTAAGTTTTTGAAAAATGTAAGTAATACCAGCAGAAAACAACAGTGTCTATTAATCTTCAATTGGGGGGTCGTTGCCCATTCACATCTACAACCTAAACTTTAGATGCCCCATGCTACTTACAACCAATCCTGAAGAGGAAGAACTACTCTGCGTACAATATGCCGTCTCCCAGTCCACTGCTTTTTCTTCAAAGCAGTACTACACGCAAAAAGGTGAGAGTTGTATTCAGACATTTATACAAATGTGCTTAACCTCTGTTTAGCCATATATTCTTGAAATATGCAACATAGATTTAATGTATATATAATATTGCTAATATCCTATTTTTAATCAATTAATTAATTGATTGATGCTTATTTATTAATATCATTTTTCTTCCTATTTGTTTTGCCTGCGGAGCACTGAAATCTGGAATTCTTACACCTCAATTATTTGTTTTACCATTAACGAAATGTATTTTTCCCCGTTTGCTTAATTTCTCTACAGCCGAAGAAGAGCAAGAGGGAGAGGAGGAGAAGGAGGCTGATTCCAGTCAGGATGAGGGAGCCAAGGAGGAGGTGGAGGACGATGAAGGGTTTACAGAGACACCAGATTCCCCTGTGGCAGCACTCGTGTTGGTGAACACCAAACACATCGTCCTGACCAAGGAGAGGAGGGCAGTCAAGCCATGCAGGATGTCCTTATGACCAGCCGCAACCTACACCTTCCTGGCTTCGACAAGGTGGAAGCACTGTCCTTCCTCCTACTAAAATTGGTTGACAGCGAGCAACATCTTGTGCCAGCTGAGTTACGCGACAGCATTATGAAAGCGGCAAGTGAACTCACTGAACACGACAGGTCGGCCAGAAACTTTGTCAAGCGTTACGAAAGTAAATGGGGATATACTCCGTTTGGTAGGTGCCTTGGTGCAGAGTCCCCTCAAGCCAGCGCTGCGCCAAAGACAAAGTTTGGATGGATGAAGTTCGCCCAAGCTGCTCCAATCATTGAGGAATCTTGTCTACTCTACCTTGTCATCCAGCTAATGATGAATAAACCAGCGTTGTCTTCCTTGTACCCAACAAAGACTGTGACCAACATCTGCCTGCGTTACAAGAGAATCTGCGACAGAATCATAGATTATCCTCTTCTGTCTACTCTCAATCTTCCACTGCGCAACATAAATTCAAAATCTATTACCAACTTCATATCAAAACAGGAGAAAAAATAAAACCTCATGTCCACTGCTCAACCAAAGGTGGTCCCACATCAGGTATATGATTCGATGATATACCTGATCCTGTGCAGCTTCCTGAGGTCATACCCAAGCCACAATACCAGGAGCTTCAATACAAGATAGTCCCACCTGAGGCCGGCAGACGCAGGGGTGAGAAGAAGCGCCATCCTGGTTTTGATCCTTTCTCATCCACCACACCAACTGAAGCATCAGGCGAACCAATCACGTCTCCCACACATGAGGTTAAACCCATCGCTCCAAAAGCGGCTGCAGGCATCCCCATTATGTATTTTTAAAGAGATGTGCATTTGATAAGAGGCATAAGTTAGAGGATGTCTATTTGGATAAGTTATATTTAGTTATCTGGCATAATGACCACCAAGATGTCTATCATGTTCGACCCATTAATGGAGGTGAAGTAAGGGTGATTAATCGTAAATTGTTAAGAGAAGTGCCCTCTGACACAGAGGGGGTAGAGTTAAATGAGGATAATTTTAGGTTTGATCCTAATTTCACTGTTATACATGTACATGATAAAGTATGTCCTCATAAACAGCAAGATAAATACATGGGTAGGTATAGATCCAGTATGGGAGGATGAAGCAGAGCGAGCCAGAGATGATAATGTTAATGTTCCAGGGAATCAGGATGGTACCATCACCAGAAGGTCACAAAGACAAACTAAGGGTAGACATTCTAACCCTTTTAATTTACCAAAATCAGTTTTGCGCTGATTATCTACAAATTTTGAGATATTCTATGTAAAGTCGGATATTTCGTATTTTCTTTTACTGTTTTAGGGCTGGGCACCTGTCCTGATTTTATGAGTCATGTTCTTATTCGGTCATAGCTTTGTCCGCCGGACTCTGGGCCGGCGGGCTGGGGAGTTGTCACTTTTCGTAGCTGCTGAGCACCTCACTCCCCGGAGGACAGAGTTGTATCGGCGTACGCTCCGTCGGATTTTTAGTTTTTGTCGGAAGAATTTTTGGATGTAATTTGTGGTGATTTGTAATTGGGGTCATTTATGGTTATGGTGATTTTTGCCTAATTGCGAGTTGAAATTGGTTGTATATTCCATAGGTCCGCATATTACAAATTTTTATATTTTTCCAGTTACATGTATCGTTGTCTATTCCAGTGTTCGGAGGAGGTGCATGTATTTTCACTAGTATATTTCAATTTTTAAGTAATTTCTGATTACATATGGATGTTTACAAGTGGCAGGAGAAGTCCCAACAACCGGTTGGAGGAGGTCTGGGGTATCCGGCTCTGACCGCCGGGGTTGTGACACTTCCCTAAGCTTCGCAAACTGTTTTAGGCTATAATTACAAGTCGTTGGAGACATGATACATGTAGTAGTAGGTTTCATAGTCTGCTGTAGGGAAATTTGGGCGTTTTTGTTAACCATGCAGGAATAGGACACTCAAGGAATTTATAATAGATTTTTGGATTAAAATTTTAATTTTGTTATTGCCTCTTTAGGCAGGACCACATAATTGGTTAATTATGAGGATGAAGAGAGGAGGGAAAAAAGGGAAAATTTTGGAGTTTGAGGGTTTGTTCAATTGACTATAGCATTAAGGTTGTGCATTTACTTGCAAAATATTGACATGCTGTTTTAATATGCAAACTTGCAAAGGGTGCCATTAATGGGGTGTGATATTTCTAAGTATGCTTGAACTAGTGGGTATTTTTGTGAGTTGGATTAACAGTTTGATATGTGTGTTTACATATTGTAATTTGGAAGCCATGTTGGCTTTATAGGATGTATATGGAGTTATTGTAAATGTTTTAGGGCTAGGCAGCCATGTACTTGTGTGTAACTTGGAGGGGAACGTATAGATGACGAGAATTTCTATTTTTTTTTTGTTGGTTTTTTTGTTGCGATCTTATGGGACAGATCGTTTCAATAGGGGAGTTTGTAATGATATGGATATTCTCATGTTTACGTTTTCCTCAAAAGTTCATTGACGTACATGTACAAGGCAAATTCCTGGTAGATTTCGCTAGAACTATTTTTACAAACATACATGGTGAATTCCTTGTACATGTATGCTATTTTTAACACCTGTTCCGAGACGTTGCGCTCTTAATTTTGACTCTACTTTTTCGGCTTGACTGATTGGATTAGGTGTCGCTGGGCGTGTCGCCACAGTTGACTTAAATTTAATTAGGGAAATTTGGCAAATGGATTTGTATTACAATTGGAAAGGTTTTTCCTTGTTGCCGGGTCTGTTCACACTATCGAAATAGTATGAGAGGGGAAGTGAGGATTACAGGTGTGTAACAGCCAGAAGCATGTGGGCTCGCTAGTGTGGACGGACATAGCATCTCTTGTTTGAAAGATTAGAATGTAAGAGACACAAGTGGGTGCGTGAAAGAAGTATGTGAGGAATAGAGATGCGGATCATCCGGAGCGCCTTATATCCGGGGGGTAAATTCGCCAAGAAATATAGGACCGTTTAATACGGAAACTAATTATGAGTGGATTGATATTACGCAAAGCCTCTGTGTGACATGCCTCAATTTTTGGGAGGACGAGGTGTGTCAGTTCGGGGGAATAAAAACCGAGTTGTGTCTCTGGAGCGGGACCTCTTTTCCGTTACGATACCGACATAAGTTGCTAATTTGCTTCAATTGGGTTGCCCAGCCCCAAAACATGAACTTTGTGATTTATTAATTCTACGTTTATTTTAATAAATCTTCAACTCCAATCAAGAATTTGTTTTAGTGACTTTGATTTATCTTCGTTTTCTACACTTCAAGAACTAAAGTTATACTTTAACATTTGCGGAGTCGGTACTAGGCAGGGAGGCTTTGGCAACCGGGCCATCTCGCCGTGGATCGCTTCAATAATACTGCCATCACAGCCAAATTTTCGATCTCTGGAGCTGCCTTCAACAAGTGGTGCACCAATGCGGATTAGGCCTGCCCCTTCCAAACTATCAAAACCACCTTCCCGTACCATACTCTCGAATCCATCCAAGAAACCTTGTGCCGCTTGCAAGGTCCCACAATGTGCAGGTAAGAAGCAAAGGTACCATCCCTCCAAACCAAAGTTGCTAGGTACAGGTGGTCGGAAGATTTTCACCTACTGCCCTTCAACAAACAGATCTTTACTTTCTTTTCTTTTTCCCTCTCCTGCTCCCTGTTCTTGTCTATTCAAGCTTATGTTGTTTCCCACTTTTTTCTAAAATTATGTATCTGTAATATGATTATACCTGAATTATTTGTAATGTTCTTTGTAATGATCTCAGGTATTTATTTTCATAATTTATCAATTTCATTGTACTCAATTTAATAATGTTCATAATCATGTTGAAAATGTATGTATTATCAATCAAGCCCTTTGGTTGCAAACTTGCAATGAATGAATAAATGGAATATTGTATCTACAACCCCTGGATTTGAAAACTAGCAGTTTGAGAGCTTTGAACATTTTAAGAGGGTTGTAGATGATGGGTTGGAGCAGTTGAGAAACGCTTCTCAAAATTGAGGTTTTATTCATGTCAATTCATATTCAATGGTCTCTGATTATTACAGAATACTATTTCTTGCATTTTATGCTCATGTACATGTAGATGTTGAACAGTATCTCATATTATTGATGTTCTAGATGCAATTGTATACAGCCAAACTATTATAAATGCTATATCTTGCATCCACGACAAGTAAGAATGCATTAATTTTATTCTTCGAGCTCGGCAAGCGAAACCATTATTTCAGTCCCAAATATGTAATTCTATGTGGTAAAGAATTGTGTAATGTAACAGTTGGCCTATCTAGTTATCATGTTTAACTTAAGTTAACTACAAATATAAAGGTCCAAGTAGTCTAGATATACCTATTAAATGTTGGTGTGGGTTCATGTGTGTTCTCCTTTTATACAGGAATACAGGTGCTTTGCCTTAAGCTATGTATGGATAAGGGACGATGCCTATGGCCCATGCCGAGCATGTTATTTGTCATTAACGCATTTAACAAGCGAGTGGAGGCAGTTTGAGTTGAGAAAACAGTTACTTAAGACCTATCAAACAACAACAACGATCCTCTAGTTTGTGCCATGAAATTATATAATTACTTATCGCTGTACTTTATTTTCAGGTCCAAAAACTGAAGATGGAGACAATCATGAATGTAGGATTTGTAACCAGACATTTTCTGTGAAGTCCAACTTAACTGGGCACATCAAAACTTATGAGGAGAAAACTCTCAAATGTTCATTTTGAGAGAAGACTTTCACTTTAAAGAAGAACCTTGCCAGCCATACTATTAAAGATACAGCTGTATTCCAAGACTCGTCTATTCAGGCATGAAGAGGCAAGGCTGAAGTCTTCTGCAGAAGCAGAGAAGGTGGCAAAGCAGCCCAAACAAAAGATGAGTTCTAGCCGGATCTAAAGACGGCAGAAAGTGCTGCAAGGATGTTGGGGCACAAGCTGTGGAGAGCCTGCCTTGTCCTCACCTTTGGCCAGTATGACGGCCAAACATTCAAATGGCTACTAGAAAACGTTGTTCGCTGGGTGGTGTGGCTGCTTCACACATTTCACTGGGAGGGAGAGAAGTGCCCCCATCTAAAATGGCAGAAAGAACGGCTTCTAGAGTGGGTGCAAAAATTTCCAAGTGTCAGGGTTCATCTGGAGAATAGACTGAAGGTTAGAGGAAGTGAGGAAGTTGGCAGCATGAGGAAACTTGACATTTATTTTGTATTTATTACATACTCCTGTTCTTTTTTTTAATTTTGCAGACCAGTGAGGAAGGTGGCAGCATGCCTACATCAAAGGGCCATGGACAAGGACCGACCATCAGAGATAATGACTATGTTGACTTGGCAAAGGATGCCTGTCTATCGCCAGAGCATTGAGCGTCACCAGAGTGATTCTCTGCATTAATGGAACTAAACAGGTAGGTACTTGACTGTGTTAATATTGTGATGGTGATAATGATGATGAAGAAGACAATGGTATTAGTGATAGTAATAAATTAATTTTAATCAAATAATAGAAAAATGAAAACAAATTGAATCAATAACTAAAAGATGAACTGAAGTTATTTACAATTATAAGTAGACAAATTCTCAAAATGAAATCATTAAGACGCAAATATTAAAGTTAGGCAATATTGTTCATGTATGTTATATATTACAGATCCTCAAAAAGGTGCATGGTGACGGCCAGGTAACCATGCATTTTTCTAACAAGCATTTTAAACAAGTGGGGCCAGTTCGTTACGGCAGTGGCTGTGGGATCCGAATGTTACCAAAGGATGAACCGTGGATTCAGCTCGAGATTCAGGTGTGCAAATGCCCTTGCTTGACAATTACTGCTGCAGGTATTAGTATTTTAGTTTGTATTGTGGTATTCAATGGAATGTCAGAATGTGTATGTTGCTGAATAAGAGTAAAAGGTACTTCATAGTTTTGAGATCCATGAGGCAGCTTCAATTAATGATGGAATTAAACATGCACTATGAATGACCTATGGTGACAAACTCAACCAAATTTGGTGGTGGGTGGTCAGGTCCTTCCCAAGGTGTTTTTCTCGAGACACCATCTCTAGCTAGCTGGCCGTTGATTCAATGAGTTCCTCCGCCCTTATTTTTCTTCCCACTGGTTGCTAGCCACCCTCACCAGTTGCCTGGTGGGGGCTGGTTTCCTGGTTCAAAGAAAATCCACATATGGACAGGGAAAAAGCTGTCAGAGGCAACGAGAGCAACAGCTGTCAGAGAAGGATGGCGTAAACTTGTGATGAATGACCTATAAATTTGAAAATTATGTTCTCCACAAAGTCCAACCTGACCAGGCATCTGACGATACATGAAAAGACACACCGCTGCTCTATTTGTGGCAAGGAGTTAACACTCAAGCAGAATCTGGCGCCGCACCAAGGTGCACCTGTATCCAAAGATCCCTCAATATAAGAGTGGTGAGGCTCTCCTCAACAGCACCAGTGCTGCCAAGGCTGTGAGCTCCAAGGAGGACAAGACTGCAGTCGACCCAATCTGGCAGGATGTGTCGACAGCAGAGAAGGAGGCCAAGAGATAGGGAAAGGAGCTGTGGTGTGCCAACATCGTCGTGACCTTTGGAAAATATGCGGCTGCTGGAGAACGACGTTGGGTATGTACTGTGGCTCCTTGACGAGTTCAAGGCAACCAGGGCTAGGTTGGCAGAAGGAGCGCCTGCTGGAGCTTGTGGAGGCATTCCCCAGCATCATGGTGCATATTCACAAATGTGAAAATGTTAGTCACAAATTAAACTATAGGAGTTTCATACTTTATCCATCTTTGTTTTGTTTTTGTACACTTCTCAAATGATCATTATTTTGTTGTGGCATTTTACTTTGTTTCAATTTAGGGAAGGTGCTCACCAGATGTGTAATAATTCTAAACTTGATTAATTCATCAATTACATTATCTATGTCCTTTACAGAAATGCAAAGAAAAGCAACAGTTGCAGAAAGAGTACGTCCGAGATGCAGAACTCTCGGCCCTTGCAGGTACGTTTTACGTGAGAAAAGAGTGTGTGTGTGTGTGTGTGTGTAGGTGTGCGTGCATGCTGTGTACGTCACACATTTGTCAAGGCTAGAATGTCAGTGGTCTGCATTATGAATCTCATTATCACGCATTCACTTGAGGAAAAATTAAAACTAATCAAATAAAAAAATGTGAAAAGCCTACAAGAATGAAAATGAATTAATTTTTCAGATCTGTCCTACCATGATAATTTTCTCAATTTTCTTGTTTTCAGAGAATGTTGTTCAGGAATCCGAATTGCTGGTTGACACCTCAGTAACATCTGTGGACAGGCTCATTTCGGAGGTGCCCACTGCCACTGAAACATTTCATGATGCTGCTGATATCATTGAAGGCTGGCAGAAGGCATGGGACAACATGTATCTGCCAAACTTGAAGTGGCTGAAGTCTGATGGCCCCCACAGCATCTTCGAGGAGCCAAAAAGGTAAGTCTCGTGCAAGGGACATGAATTGACTTGCACCCTCCTGAAGAACAAGATGCAATTTCATCCACTCCCTCTCCCCACATCCCTAAAAGAAACTCTGCCCTCTATGTCCCTATTCTTCAGCACAAATCTTTTTTCTTAGGCCATCGGGGGTTATGGGTACCAAGATCCCGTGCTCAAACTCCAACTGACCTGCCCCACCACGCAAAGCAGCATTTACCACCTGTAATACATTTTTTTCAGCTTACAGATGAATTTTTTTTTATTTTTTGCAGGTTAAGATGGAGGCTTTCCATTTTTAATCCCTCATTGTTTTCTTGTTTTTCTCAAACTTTCATTTACTATTAATTCAGATGTCCTGCTTTCATTCAGGAAAACTGTGTACTCTCTAAATAATTTGTTTAATATCTTTAAGACCCTACATCTACCTCCATGTGGAACGAGTTGTGGAGAAATTCTGGGTAGTGTACACCAGTCAGGAACCGAGGCAACAAAGATTATTATCTTTACAAATGGCATGAACAATTGCAAAAAAGATCTACAACTGGATGGCAGAACAGGTAGCAGAGGTGAGATGTCCACATCCAAGCAAACATCGGCTCATAGAGATGCACCACGGCAAAAAGACACCTGGCAAGTCCCAGGAAATAATGGGAGAATTTGGTCACAGGGGAAGGTGTACCAGAGTGGTTGTTACCACTCTGGCCTTTGGACTTGGAGTAGACATTGATGATTTGGAAGTGGTCATCAACTGGGGAGTGGAGGATGCCCTAACTTATTGGCAGGAAGTTGGGCGCTGTGCTCGCCAAATTCCCAGCAGTGTCGCTCTCCTGTATGCGTACAAGCGATCATACCCGAACTTGGAAGATGCCCCTATGAAGAAACGGCGACCGATGTGTTCGTGCAACTCTCCTTGCCAACTTCAACATTCCTGGCACACCAGGCCTGGGAGAGAGGGCAGAGGCGTGTCAGGGGAGAGACTGCACAATCAAGTCCCCCTGTAGGTGCAAATCCTGCATGTGCTGTTTCCGATGTTAGGAAAGGTGCAGATGTCCTCACAAGTTCCAATCTATCCAAGCCAGTGTGACTGGAGAGATACTGTGCATAGATGGTACAAAACAGGTGAATACATTTTTGAATCTGTATTAATTAACAATGATTTTTATAGTGTGATGGAATAAATGAGAGGTGACAATCGAGGAAGTGCAATAAGGGGAAGGAGTACCCACAATCAAACAATAGAGAGGGCATGGGTTGACGTATGGTGTGGTGTTACGAACCTCTATCATGATCTCTTCTCCTAAATGGAAGTAGAGAACCTCCTTGATCCAGACAATGAGATGCATTGCTGCAATTCTTCAGGGTATAAGGATATCTAAGCAAGCAAAAGAGAAACAACTGAGCATGGATATTTGTCTGATATAACTGAAATTCCCCTTAAAACATGTTCTGTTTTGTGTTTGTAATTATAGTGTTGGATAGACATCCTAGCTTGAAGGGTATTCAAGGAGTGGGCCAAGGAAGGCATGGTGGTCTGCCTTGACATCCGATACTGGCTTCACCGATGGGATGCCATCTGCATCAAGCAATCACGTGCAAAGTATGGAGTGTTTATGAGCGCTCATTGCTAGGGCTGTACTTGCAAACAACAAATCTGAGGAAACATTGACTATTTGAGGTACAACACAGAGATGTTGTCCTTCCTGAAGCCATACCACCCTAGGTCATATGCCTGTCGTGTAACATGTGGTGTTGAGGTAAGCAGGCAATAGAAGTACAAATAGTCATTTTGTTTGTACATGAGCTTCCATTGCAATGGAAGGGCTTTATCAATGCACAGAATGTGAATAGAAGTTTACTGTGAAGTCAAACCTGACGAAACATCGCAAGATCCATGGTGAGAAGGCTTTTATGTGTGGGCAATGTGGGAGGTGGTTAATGCTGAAGCCGCATCTTGACTGCCACTTAAAACTTCACTTCTGCCTCACAATTCCTCTGTATCGTGAGGGGGAGGCACTTTTGAAGAACACTGAAGAGGGCGATCAAGTTTTGAAGCAAGACGAGCTGACGAGACATCGTAAGATCAATGGTGAGAAGGCTTTCACGTGTCGGCAATGTGAGAGCAGGTTTACGCTATTAAAAGCAGCATCTTGACTGCCACTTAAACCTTCACTTCTACCCCACGATGAAGCTATATCTTGTGATAAAGGAGGAGCACGATGTATGGTATGCAACCGGGAGAGGAGTCTACCAGACGATGTTCCACAGCCAGCGGACAGATGCTCTACCTCTCAGAAGGGCATCATGGAATTCCCGAAGCCAGTTATACCCAACCCATCCCCCAATCTCCATCCCATGTGCGCAGATTCTCCGCCGGGCCCTACTTATCCAGGAGATCGAGCAGCTGGATGTCTTCAGGCAGTCTATACTGAGCCTGATTTTTTTTTTCTTCTCCCAGATCCTCAAGAAAATAAGAGGTGATGGCCAGAGGACAATGCAGTACCTGACCACTGTGTTGAATGAATGGGGACAGTTTGTAACAACCGTATGTACAGCCTCTGAATCTGAGGAAGCCTACCGGCGTATGGCCCATGGACTGGTGGCTCGGTTCAAGAGGGCAAATGCTCCTGCACCGAAGATCCTCTACACAGACACCAACTGCTGCAGGTGTGTTTGATTTTCTAATTACTTAATTCATATACATCTGTAAACCTATGAATGTTTATGTATTGAGCAATGTTTTGAATGCAAAAAAGTCATGTTTTTCTCTTTGTGTATTTTGTGTTTCAGGGATGGTGGTGCCTCCTGGTTAGAGACCATCTTCCAGGAGTGGACAGATGAGGGGATGGTGCTGAGGCTGGACATCAGGCACTGGCTGCATCGTTGGGACGGCGTCGTCATTAAGCAGAGCCACATGAAGTACCCTGCCTTCATGAGGGCTATGGCTGGAGCCGTTCTTGCATACTATGATGAGGACCTCTCAAAGCTCATCAACGCTCGGAGGAAAGACAACGCCCGCTTCACTACTTTGTCTCATGACCAGATGATCAGCCACCTCAAGGCCCAAGACTTCAGAACATATGTGCCCCTGGACCAATCCGATGTAGGGGCCCCTTCAATGTCCAGAATGTGGACAGAAGTTTACCGTGAAGTCAAACCTGACAAAACATCGAAGATGGCGATTGAGTATAGAATAAAACGAGGAGAAGGCAAAGAACAACGTATGGCGGGACCCAATAACTGCAGAGAGGGAGGCCAAGAAATATACCAAGGAGCATTGGAGAACAAGGCTGGTAATAACAGTTGGGAAGTGTGCTGGGCAGAAGTTCCAGTGGATGCTTGAAAACAGTGTTGGTTATACCCAAGAGTGGCTTTAGCTCTAAAGCAAGACATGTGAGATTTTTTGGCATGTTGTTTGCTTGTTTGTATGTATGTGTGTATTATGCATGGTAGTTGGTTAGTCTTTATGTGAAACCAATAACAATGAATTATTTCCAAATGAATGTTTTTTTTCTTCTCATTTAAGTCTTTCTTTTTTGCATTTTACAGGTGTGTACATTGAGCAGCAGCTTCACCCTAATGATGGATAGACTGAAGTGCTTTTACTGCTTTAAGGAGCACCAGAGGACGGGCAGTGACCTCCAGTACCGGTGGCATGGGTACAGCCCATCTATCCTGATGAACATCCCACGTTTCTTTGCCAACTTGTTCCCAGTTGTGATATGTGGGAAGCGGGCTGTACACAAGGAGTTGATCCTTTTCCTCCAGGATAGGTTGAACTCCATGTCAATGACCAAGCTGCATCGTGTCATAAAGGAGGGGCAAGATGTATGGTATGCCACCAGGAGAGAAGTGTACCAGCCTATGAATGCACATGAAATGCCGTCTGCATCAATCGCATGCGAAGTATGGAGTATTCATCAGTGTATCCCTGGTGCAATACTCGCATTAAACAAAGAAGACATGCTTCAACTCATCAAAGCCATACGGAATGGAGACAAGGACTACTCCAAGAATACTGATGAAGAGATGTTGTCCTTTAATTGTCACTCCACATCAAGCAACATCCTATGTATGTCAAGTGACACATGTCCTGGTTAGATACTCCCAATGAACAATTGAGCAATTATTTAGACAGACTGTTTTATGCAACGTGCCCAAGTGTATAAATGGGGATCTGGTGGGAGTGGGACGTTTATGCAATTGGACTTTTATACCGTCAAATGCACCATATGGTTGCCAGAAAGCATTGATCCCAAGGAAGCAGAAAGTGTAATTCATGTGCAGATTGATTGTGAGTGTATGTACGATGACTGGGGGTAATAATGTAAATGCTTTTTGTTGTAATTCTGTGTACCTCATTATTTGTATGTATTTACTTTTTGTATAACAGGTCAAAATGATGCTGAAAATGCTGAAAATAATAGAAATGAATAAATCAATGTCAAACAATGTCCTGAAGAAAAACAAAATGCAAGTCTTGAATTATTTAATTTCAACATGTATCCTATCACAAAAGAAAAAAAAATAATATATTTTCTCTCCCTCTCTATTTTTCTCTCAGATCTTGAAGAAAGTGTATGAAGATGGCTAGGGTAAAATGCAGTTTCTCACAAGTGTACTCAAGGAGTGAGGCCAATTTCTTGACAAAATCATTTATCATTGTTATTTCTTGTATATTTATTTACAGCCGATGAAGAGGCTGAAAAGGAGGGTGAGTCGGAGGACGAGTCTGAGGATGAAGGCATGGACGAGGATGGTCCTCCCACTCAAACTGATGACCCCTTGGATGCTGTGTCCGTCAAACACGCTGCCCTCAGCAATGACGAGCACGTGGTTGAGGAGGTCTCCCCCCTTATGGAAGATGTGCTGATGAGGCCGAGCAACCTTCATCTGCCTGGGTTGCAGGAAGTAGAGGACCTCGCGCTTCTCCTCCTTAAGCTCATCGAAGGGGAGCAGCACATCATCCCGGCCCCCCTTAGGAAGGAGCTTGCCAAAGCTGCAGGGAAATTGCAAGAGCATGATAGGAGCGCCCGCAACTTTGTAAAGAAGTATGAATCAACCTGGGGCTACACTCTGTTTGGGAGATGCTTGGGCAGTCACTCCCAGGAGAGTAGCTCTGCTCAGAAGACAAAGTTCGGGTGGATGCGGTTCGCCCAGGCAGCATCCATCACAGATGAGTCAAGGCTGTTATACCTCCTCATCAAAATGCTGAAGAATCAGCCGTCTGTGGGTGGCCTGTCATCCCCTACGAAAGCAGCCTCCAAAATCAAGGCCCACTACAAGAGGATTGCCGACAGGATTAGGGATGACCCACTCCTATCTGCCATGGATATCCCGCTCCCTAATATAAATGCGAAATCAATTACAGCGTTTATCTTGAAGGAGCAGAAACGATCAAATTACCTAGCCACAGCTCAACCACAGGTGAAGCCCCACAGGAAGGTACAATCTGGAAGGCGAAATGGTGAGAAGAGCGGGCCCTTGACTTCTCTCAACCTCGACCATTATCCCAAAGTCAAGATGAGCCACCTCTTCCTAAGTTACAGCACCTTTCTCCAAAGCTGGGTCCCTCCTCATCCCCAGCAATGCCACCAGGGTCTTCTGGCATTCCCATCTTGGTCATAATGCCAGCTCAACCAAAGGCACAGACGTTCTTCGGACAGCCAATCCCATCCATTGGGTTGACCGTATGTCCTCCACCTCCCCCACCACCCAAACCGTCACCTTCTGTCCCCAAAGCATCATCAAAACCATGTTCAGCATGTAATATCACAAATTGTGGAGGCCTACGCAAGAAGTATGTTCCAATGAAAGCAAAAACAGTGGGAAGTACACAAAACAAATTTACAACTTGTCTGACCACAAAAGAGATGTGTGACTCCAGGGTTCAACAATAATTTTGATAATTATGAACATTTTGTTCAGGAAGTACTGTAGATGCTGAATTAGCAAGGCAAAAAGATGAGAAATGACTGATCTGCTCGCAACTTCATAAAATAGTACAAGAGCAAGTGGGGCTACACTTTGTTTGGACGTTGCCTCAGGCCAGAATCAGCACACTCAAGTGCCGCCCACAAGGCCAAATTTGGGTGGATGTATGAAGTTTGCGCAGGTCACCCAAATCACGGAGGAGTCAAGGCTTCAGAACCTGTACCTGGTCATGACCAGGTACTTAAGAATCTGCCATCTGTTTCGTGCTTGTCTCCAACCAAGAACGCCACTAACATCAGGACAAGGTACAAGAGGATCTGTGACAGACTTTGTGATGACCCAGTCCTGCTACGCTAAATCTCCCCCTTCCAAATATCAACTCGAAATCAATTACAAATTTTAGCGGCAAGCACGAGAAGCGATCAAATTAAAGGAGCCTGAGAGGACCCGCAGTGATCTTCAATTCTTCAGATGACATGCGTTCAGTCTCAGTATCCTCATCAGTCTCCCACCTGCCATCTCTATCATGTTCCCCGCCTTGATGTGCGGCAAAAGAGCCATTGATACTCTATATCAATGAGCAGAGTTGCCCGCCTCCTGCAAAAGGGTCATGATGAGTGGTAAGCCAATAGGAGGGAACTGTACCAAACTGTCCTGTACAAGGAACACACCTTCTCTTCTTCTACAGGGCAGGGAGGTATCCTGCAGATTGTGAAAGCTGAAGGGAGCTACATCCAGAGAAATGTTTCTTAAAAGGAGTAATTGCATTGTATGCCCACTGACAGGAGGACCAAGAGCATGCGCAGTTGCATTCACATCAAAAGAGCCTCCAGCACGATCAACCCTACTAAGAAAGGTTTGTAATTTGCTGAAACTTCTTATACTTAAAACAAATTTGTTATTTTCTTTTCTTTATAAACCACTATAAAGTCTTCATCAGCATCCATGCTTGCTATGGCAGAAAAAGCAACTGCTTGAATTGGCCAGAGAATTTCCCGCTGTTATATGCTATATTGAGGTTAGTTTTTAAATGCATTTGAAAAAAATACATATTAATTTCCTTGACATTGTTAAATAATTGCATATGAATTATTAACAAAAATAATGGAAATTCATGCTTGATTCACTACTATCTGTACTGTAATTCCTTTTGAAGAGGGAGGTGAGAGAGATAATACCCATCTCTTTGTTGTTTTATTTCATTTGCAGAAGCTGAAGGAGAAAATAGACACAGCTACGCTGGCTGCAGATGCGGGTATACTGTAGATGATGAGTGCATTGCAGATGCTGAACTGTTTGGAACCCTTAAGCTTTTTAAAGATGAAGATGATCTGGAGAAAGTTCAGCGAAGAGCTGCCATATTCATACCAGAGATTAAACATCTTAGTTAATACCCAGAAAGACTCCAAGCACTTAACCACTTGACTGTGATAGGCTTAAAACACGTGGGTCACCCCCTGTGCTACATCATTTATGTACTGCTCCAAAAGTGTACACTGTACACAAGATGACAAGATTTTATTTTGAAAAAAACGCCGTATACGGAAAGGCAAAAACAAAAATTGAAAGAGCGCCATCTACAGTACAAGACCTGCATAAGTCGTTGCAGTGCTAATTACACAGTAGGGCTAGGCAGTGTGCAGTGCTACGGTCTTGAAAGTGCAATGCCTAAACCACATACATGTACGTGGTGCGCACAGGGCATGCAAGACCTAGACCACGTACATGTATGTGGTGCGCAGCCAAGTGGTTAAACTTACAACACTAGAGTATCAAAGGCATTAAAGATCATGACTTGACGAGAAGACATACAGAGAGAGATATTTTTCTCCATGACCAAAGGGAGTAGGACGAGAGGTCATATCTTCAAAGTTGAGAAGCCACAATAAAGACAAGAGTTAGGCAGCGGTCCCTTGCTGTTTGATCTATTAACAACTGGACCGGGCTAATCCAATGGCAATCGACCAGTCCAAGCTAGGCCATCTATTGGCAGTTTTAAATCAGAACTTGAAAAGTACTGGCATCAATCATCCTCTCAAATATAACCCATACAGTATTAACCAAAATAGTGCTGTGAGTGTCAAGATGGGCTCATAAGCTGATGCTTCAAGCCCTAACAACCAAATAAATCAAGTAAGAATGAGCTGAGGGCATTTCACAAAACTTGTAATTAGTGACAAATGACAGTTTTTGTTATAAGCTACTGAAATACTTGCTTCTGATTGGTTATCAGCAGATTTGTCACTGATTGTTGTCATTTGTCATTGAAATAAGGCTTTGTGAAATGGACCCCAGGAGTTGAACCTTGAATTAGATTGTATAGGTTACAAGATATCATGCAAGGTCAAACAGGCAACAAAACAAGGAATATCTGGAATTGTATCAGTAGTCCACAATCCATGAAACCCCATTTGTATTGCAGACTAAGGACTTACACCAATGCCAAGTGCAACGACAGAGATTTTGTTTAATGAGGTACACACTGTAATGCAGAAAAAAGAGGATGACTCATTCACAAATTAACCCCTCTACATTTACATTTATTCCATTCAGTTTGAAAAGGTGAAGATTGAGATCTAATTTGATAGGAATCTGTGAAGACAAAACCTTGTCTTGGTTTTTTGTAAAAAGCTGTGCCTTATTCTTTTTTGTAATATTGCATTGTACATGTATATGTTAACCCAATTTATATGTATTACATTTTACAAGGAATTGCATGTTTCTACCTTTGTAACAATGTTTTTGAAGATGGAATTGAATAAACTGAACTTAACTTAACAGGGCTCTCATACTTTTTTCTTTATCAACTTTAACAATATGAAGCCTTTAAACTATAGGCAGGGCCTTTGTACGTGTACACGGTGAAATTTCTCTCAATTTTGAAAAGGTGAAGACTGATGTGATTCCATGTATGTATTAGATTGATCAAATTCTTTCATCACTTGTAACCACATACATGTACATGCTCATTCATGCACCCATGTACTAGGTCCTATAAAACATAATCTATTGTTATTATTAGATTGCATGAACATAAAGCTCAAATCAAACAAAAAAATCAGGGACTGTAAACAAGTGGGAAAGAAGCAGAACAAAATAATCATGAGCTTGTATTGTCTGCCACACAAATTAGGATGCTAGTTTTGCTAGCAAGAGGGTGTAAACATTTTAATTTGTCGATATGCAAGAGATATCTTCTACCAATGGAGATCCACCTTGTAAATAAAACACCATGTACTTGCGGACTGTCAGTGGAACCATAGTCATGCTGACAATCATTTCCAATTTCATAACTGTGCATCATTCAAGAAAAAACTTGGAGATTCCCTGTTTATGATGACGTACCGGTATATGTCTATCCTAATCAAATGATTGGCTGAGAGCATGCACATGACCACTGGCCAAATATTACAACATTTATCAACATGGTATTTCTCTTTGAAAATGCCATGATGAATTAATAGTGAACGACCATTTGTCACGTCATGCTATACCAGGGGTATTAACAAGCATACAACACCATACAATTTTGCTTCATGATTTATAAGTTGGATCTTTTAAAGCGCCACTGCACTACTTATAGCTACTTGTGCCCTCTATACAGCCAACATTACCAAAGCTGAACCCGTTGATCCCCCATGATGCCCTTTTTCTTATGTTAATTGAGAGCTGATTTGATGAGATAACCCCCTGCCTGTGACCTTGCAGGGAGGTCTAATCCCTCCATGCCAAACTAGTGCAGAGGGGCTTTAAGTAAATCTCCCATCACATTCTGAACATTAACAAGGTTCTCTCCAGTGTTAATTGTCAAGTGCAACTTGAGAATTTGATTTTTCTGAATACCTTTCATTACACTGTGGACACTGTAAATACCATTCTCTAGTGCATGAAGTGCAGACATGGGTCTGACTTCTCTCCCGTGAGGATGATCACATGGTTTTCAAGATGGCTCTGCTCCGGAAACCTTGTCATATATCTATGTCGGCAGTCATAAGGTTTTTGGCCAACACGGTTGGTCCTGGCATGTGTGGATAGATGACCCCTCTAAAAGAATGTATTGATACAGTCATCCATCTCTTGGTAACCTTCATCATGATTGGAAATATCATTTGGCTCGTCAGGTGATTGGAAAGCTCAAGACTTCGCTTTGCATCTGTGAAAAAATGGACAGATTCCAAATAAATGATGGCAAAGACTTCCCATAAATCAACTCGAGGCAATTTCAAGAGTCTTGCCTTGAAATGTGTGAAAATTTACAATGATGTATTATTTAATTGGTGCCCTGCATATAGTTTAAAATAATGCTAACAATCAATTCTATGCTGGCACTGTAAAGCTTCTCTTCTGTATGCTTCATCATATGAAAAGTGAGGTCACTACTGGGGATCACTATTCCTTGAAAATGTCTAGTTGCAATGAGAACACTCAATGGCTTTTCTGGTGTGTGGCTTCTGTCATGACCAAACCTTAGTGAAATCTTACCCTTGGTAAAATCTCTGCATGAAGTGCTGACATGGGTCTGAACTTTCTCCTGCACGGACGATCACATGGTTTTCAAGATGACTCTGCTCAGGAAACCTTGTCATATATCTATGTCGGCAGTCATAAGGTTTTTGGCCAACAAGGGTGGTCCTGGCATGTGTGGATAGATGACCACTCTAAAAGAATGTATTGATACAGTCATCCATCTCTTGGTAACCTTAATCATCATTGGAAATATCATTTGGCTCGTCAGGTGATTGGTAAGCTCCAGACTTCTTTTCGCATCTGTGAAGAAATAAAATCAACGCTAGGTAATTTCAAGAGCCTTGTTCATCAACTTCTGAAATGTGTTGAAATTACAATGATGTATTATGTATGATGTGCCCTGCATATAAGGTTAAAATAATGCTAACAATCAATCCTATCCTGGCACTGTAATTTAAAAAATTCCAATTAATTGTATTTTATGAAAATTCAATCATATCTCCTTGATTTAATTGTGACTTTCAACTAAATGGTAAATGATTTCCTGTTATAAATACAAATTACAGACTCTATGTAAATGTGCATGTTATAGGGCCTACATTAATGTATTAAAGCCCTTCTGCACTAGTTGGCCAAGAGGGATAAGACCTTCCTGCAAGGTAACTGACAGGTGGTTATCTCATCAAATCAGCTCTCAATTAACATAAGAAAAAGGAGACAATGGGGGACCAATGGTCGCTGATCAGCCATAGACTGCTACATAGAGGGCGCAAGTCGTTTTAAGTAGTGCAGTGGGGCTTTAAGTACATGTAACCTTGGCTTTAATATGAAAAGATAAAATATCCAGGAAATGATGTTTATGTTCCTCATTCAATGGTACTTAGTAATTAATGGACATTAGAATGATGACATCAGCTGTATGGAGCCTGAAGGGTGGTAACTCATTTCTTTTAAAAGACCCCCATAGAGGTTTTCTATTTTTTCAAATTATTTTTAATTTCTTAATTATTTCATGGGGGGGGGGGGGGGGGGGGGGGNGGGGGGGGTGGTCAGATAATTTTGGTGTTACAACACATGTCAACAATGTACATCCCCCTCTGTGGTTCAAGACTGACCAATGCCAGCAGGGCAGAATGATGGACGGTGCTGCATTATTGCTCCAGTCTATATTGTTATGTAGTACTTGTATCACTCTTCCTCCCTGCAGTCATTCACCTTTCTTTCACCTTTGTCCCAACTCAATGATAAAACAGAACTCCAGTATCCCATTACTTTTTATCATAAACAATTGAACATTAATGACCACCCAAGAGTTAGCTTGAAGGATAGAACCACATTCCAAGAACTATAGGCCCGTCTTCACTATCTCGAGATTGTCAAATATCCAGCTATTCAAACTATCTCGAGATTGCCAAATATCCAGCTATTCGAACTATATCGAGATTGCCAAATATCCAGCTATTCGAACTATCCCGATCGAAAACTATCCAGCTATTTGCGTCTTCATTAGGCCGAAGTAGCAAAGTAGCTGGATAGTTGGTCGGGATAATATCCCAAGATATCTCTGTCTAGTTTGCAAAATATCCCACTATTTCAAAACTAGCGGTATAGTTTGCGACCGTCTTCATTAGACTGAAGTATGGAGTCAAATATCCCGATCCCATCATGCACAACGATTTCCGGTTCGCACATGCGATCTATACCACTCAGCCCGCTAGTACAACCACTGACCTCGAGTAAACATGGAAAACCGCAAACTAGACCGAGATATCTTGGGATATTATCCCGACCAACTATCCAGCTAATTTGCTATTTCGGTCTAGTGAAGACGCAAATAGCTGGATAGATTACGATCGGGATAGTTCAAAATAGCTGGATATTTGGCAATCTCGAGATAGTGCAGACACGCCTTATGACTCATACTAGGCACTAACCCAAGTCACTTGCACTCTCCATTACCAATCCCCATAATACCATAGCAACCCTGACCATTGACTCATCATAAGCATGTGTAAGACCCCGTTCTCATTCACTTCGTTGGAGCGGTCTAAGACCCGTTCCTCAGGAGCGGTTCTTAGGTGAGTGAGAACGGTCAAATTAGTCCAGGAAGTGGACTTCTGGACCACTCCAGAAGACCACCTCGGGAGGTGGTCTTGAGGAACGGGTCTTATTAAAGGCGGTTTGGACCGCTCGAACGTGTAATGTGAACAGAAGCGTACTTTGAGCGGAAGTGAGCTAGTGACGTTCCGTGCGAAACATGTAGTGCGGTACTTACGGTTTGTATTCCGCGCGCAAAAAAAAATGACCTGCTGACCTGAGTTGCCATAGCAACAAGACCACTTTGACTCGTGGAGCGGTTTGAGCAATAAAAAAACTGCTCGGAGTGTGAACGCTTGCAAACGGTTCAAGACCCGTTCCTCTGGAGCGGTCTTACTAAGACCACTTTCAAAGTGAGTGAGAATGGGGTCTAAGTCACCCATCCCAACATTGTTCCTATCCCAAAAACTTACCTGAATGTAAAGTTTGCGGGTCATAAGGACTTTGATTTCAGCCAAATAAATGTATCTCATTTCAAGTGTATAAAGAACTTGTATTCAGCAGCTCAGCCTGCTCATTTAAAAACTTCTCATCATTGAATAAGATCCCAGCACGACAATATGTTGGGGTAAGGGTTGCTATTGGAATTCAGCTGTGAGAATAGGATTAGGAACAGTGTTTGTCACAGGGTTCAAGTTATTACAGACTTTTAGATTGTCCGGAAGATCAGTCCACTGATCATGGTGTCCATGGCAAGCACTGCAGTTTTAAAGGTGTAATACAAAGTTTTAGTATGGGGTCATGACTTTGGTTCAAATGAACATATCGGAAGCATATGCGATCCTACAATAATCTGTGATCGTTATCGCTGTTGAAATCGAGTCGGCTGTTATGAAGTTGTAAATAATAAACTCTTTATGTTGTATAGCTCCCTCTCAAGGTCAAGATATTAATTAACCCGTTCAGCTCAGCATTATTCAGCCTGATAGCCACCTCACAAACGAGATTAAAAATCGAACATGCCGTACCGTGAGAAAGCTCAGCGCGCGGCACAATGCGTGTGCGTTCAAGCGGCCAGAGGCTTCGACTAACTGGAACCTAGCGCATGCGCACATCATTTGGCAATCTGGCTTTGTCACGTCGAGAGCACGTTGCATGGCCGTCCTCTGCTGTGCTCCAAACCTCTCAGTTCTTCCAGCTCTTTCGTAGGATTTTCTTCTTGGTTATCTTTTCTTCTTCTTCTCCTCCTTCTTATTTTGTTCTTCTTCTTTCTCTTCCGCATCTTTTCTTTTTTTTCTTCTCACTCCTATATATATATATATATATATATATATATATAATATATGTTACATATCGTGAACATATTTCATAATCACATGCATAAAACAAGAGGTCACTTATTCAATTACTTTTTTTTCTACGAACATTGCATTCCAGGATATTTGTGGGCGTTAGAATATTTACATGATTAAGAAATCGTCGACGGTCAACGAACCATCAAATCGGTCCCTCCTCTGTGTGTTATTATGAACCATTTTGACTGATTCGTCAGTTCGTGTGACCGCCGACCAATCATTTATTTGTGACGTGTATTATGTAATAATGTAATTTATTTTTAAATGAAAAAAAAAGAGGAATAAGATGGCGGGTCTTAGTTTCGAAGATTTGTTTAAATTTATATTTCTTTTAAAATAACTGGGTCTGGAGGAAAGACTACGCTCAATACTTATGTTCTTC
>BEXV01002240.1:8774-19021 GCA_003118195.1 Hemicentrotus pulcherrimus
AGTAGTAGTAGTAGTAGTAGTAGTAGACGCATTATAGGCTGTATTGCAGAACTTGTTTAGCGCAAGATCTTTGATTATCTTTGATTATCTCTTATTTGGGGGTTAGGTGAACCTGGAAAACAATGCATTAGAGAACCAGGTAAGGGAGGCCCAAGCCAGGCTGACTCTCCAACGCAAGAAATCGACAAGGTTGGAGCAAGAGAGATCGACGGAAAGGATGCAAGCTAGCGAAACCCTGAGGTCGCTTGTCGATCAGCTCCATGAACTAGGTCTAGACCGAGCCAAAAAGATGGAGGTAAGGGTTCGAATCAAAATCTTTGACCCGGAGCTTCTCAAGCTGCCCATGCCAGCTACATTTCGAAAAATACATTTGTCATTGATCATTTTTAGATTGAGGTATGCATTTTATCGGCAAAAGTAACCTATTATCTCGGCTTCCCATTGATCATAGAACAAAATTGTCGGTTACTCTTTAAATATCCCCACCCCCCCACACACACACACACATACCATCACCAAAACGACAATATGCAAGTAACAGTGCCTCAACTATAATAGTCGCAATCATTAAAATCTACATTAATTAAATATTTTCAAGCCCTTTCCTGAATGTTGTTGAACTTTAACATTTTCAAACATTTTACATTATGATGAAGCTCAACTTGAACCGATTAAATGCAACGGTATTAAGAGATTGGTTTGCCGAGGTTGGGTCAGCTCGAAAGTCCAGAAGATGTATATAATGCAGCCTTCAAATACTAACTTTATATACGAGCTTCATTGTCTTGACATTAGTTTTACCTGATATTATTTGGTTATATATTTACAGATCATCATCCGATACATTTCATTAACGATTCAAACTATAAGTCTTTTTAAATCTAAAGTGTGTCTTCAATCACAAACCCATTCGCATATTATAACTGTTGTATTCAGGACAAACCACCAACTAGCAATGATGTACACGATCAGACAAAGCTGGATATAATGGTAGCTGATAAGCAAGAGGCCGTGACGAAGTGCGAAGAGACCGTCAATGAGCTAGTAAAAATACGCAAACAACTATACGAGGTCCAGGAGGCAAAAACGAAGGTGAGTTCGACCAAGGATTCAATTTTCTCTGAATGATAATACCATGGACTTACTAGACAGTCAAACCTGCTTTAGTGATCACATGTCTACAAGGACCACATTTTTGTTTCCCTTTGAAATGGTTTCTCATTGAAACATGTACTAAAGGAACCTGTCTACCGAAAGGCCACCCGTCTACAAAGACAACTTGTTGTGTTTTCCTTGGGCGGTCGCTATAGAAAACGGGGTCGTGAAGGGAAAATGTCACGAGTGTAAATCAGCGTTTTTTTTAACCTGGGTGCCGCGAGACATATTTAGAAAAATTTATTCTAGAAATGACGTAACATTGCGTGGAAACATAGTTTTAGAAGCCGCTATGTGTATTCAATAACGTTTTAAAGGCATATGAAGTGATTATTTCCCAAACAGGATGACTTCAAGGAGAGAAGTGAGTGAAGACGTGGATTCCAGATTCGGTTGACGCAAAACTTTTATTTGTGTATTTCTTTACAGGGTTCGGTGACTATGACAAGTTTGAAAAAAGCTGATGTATATTTATATCTTGCCAAAGAACAGGACAGTAGTCCCACTCTAGAGTTCAAATCGTATCTCCAGTGAGAAACTATTCGATTACGATACATCTAATCAAATCAGATCTAATAAAACAGTGGAAAAAGCATAATAATCAGTGTGAACATTTGCGTACCATATCCAGATTATGAACCTCTGATTGGTCAAAAGTACAGTCACAGAATTTGCTCTTGACGGCGACGACGTCATAATTTCCTGGTAAAAAGAATTGTTGTTATCCCGCCTATATATCATGTTTATGATTGTTGACATGTGCTCATGTCAATGTCGATGATTCCACTATAACTAAATCAAACTGATATAACTAAATTGAATTATCTTATGATTGAAATTCCAGCTGGAAGCCGAGAATGAAGAGTTAGACACGGCTGCCACCCTACTGAGGGAGGAACGTGATATGGTTATGGATCGTCTAGAAATGGCGCAAGAGGAATTGACGCAAGTCAGTGCAGAGCGGTCACAGGTGAGCATAAGCTGACGAATGAATTTAGTGGCGTATCTGGAATCAGTTCTATCCCTTATCCACACCCACACCCCATCCCGGGAACATCAGTGAAATCTGCTGTGGAGCCATTATAGATGGGCACGTGAGGCCATCTTTGTACATAATTCCGACCACTGGTTTCGTATTGAATCATGGGTAGGCCACTGGAGTTTCCTCCTCTCGTTATGGGATGTCTAAAATGTCAAAGTATTTTCACCCTCTTCTTTTGAAGCTTATTTGATGCTGTGACGTGAATGATCGAAATATCAGAGTAAAACATTTCTTTATTTTGTATTTTGCCGTTCCGATATCGTCACCGGGGAACATGTTTGCATAGTCCTATAATGAACACCGAAGTGTGACGTCATACTGGTCAAGTTGTCAAGGTTGCTTGTGCCAAACAATGTTGTGGTGATAACACCAGCACCAAAGACTGAATTCGTGTTGCTCCAGCCTGTTGCTTGAATGATTTTGCGGTGAACCTCATGCGCAGGCTCTATCTGTGGCACGGTTGTTTTAATAGAACCAGTAGCCAGGACGACGAGCGAATATAACGTTAGCACTTCGTTACTTTATGGAGATGATCAGTAATGACCTTTGACCTTGAACCCACAGGCCATCTCTGAGAGGAACAGGTCTTTCGAAGAGACAGCCAGGTCCATGCTGGAACGTGATGAACTGGTAAAGAAACTGAACAACGAGAGGCAAGCGTTTCTCAAGCAAACACGCCAGCTCTTTGACCACAAAAGTAAAGTTCAGCAGCTTAAAAGAGATAAAAGGGTAAGAGCAGGGTCCTCCAATGACTCTTCTATGAGTTGTTTTTAGAGGCATTGATTTAAGACTTAAGAGACAAATATTTGTTGACAATAAAGTTCATCTATAATCAGATGGAGGTAAAACGTCAAATATGATGTATGCTTCTGTCAATTGAACTGGGAAAATTGTAACCATTGGGCATTACAGGCGCTAAAATGTTATCGAACAACATTTGACCTGAAACTTGAAACTTGAATATAATTTCCTTGAAGCATTTGACTCGGGGGAGTGATTTGGTAACGTGATTCCGTTGGAATGACCTTTTGACTGACCTTAACTACCTAGAAAATATATACCGAGATATAAACATAATTAGGATTCGACAGACTGTATTTTTTAAAACAGGTTATCATCGCATCGCATTAATTATTATGAATGAATGATGATGGTACAGATAAGTCAAAAACACAAAATCCTTCTGAAGTTTAGACATGCATGTAAAATGTAAATAAAAAAGCTTTGATTCAACTGCAAAATGCTTTTCAAAATATCATTTATAGAGTGAATACATCTGTATAAAATATTTAACATCTATTCATAACTATGATTGATTATACTCATTTCAGTTACTCCGCCAAGAAGGTCACCAATCCTTAACTTTATCAGTGAGCATTGTGAGTATTGGAACTCCTATTCACTCTTAAGTCCTCTATCTGTATTTCATTACCGTTGTTTAATTAAAGGGAAAGTCCACCCTGAACTTAAGTTGTTTTTAATAAAAGCAGAACAGTGAGAGAAACATATCAGTGAAGGTTTGACGAAAATCCGACAAAGGATACAAAAGTTATGAATTTTTAAAGTTTTAATTTTGTGACGTCACTTGCGAGCTGCTCTTCCATAATGTTGTGTACTGAAATTTCCATAAATTGCCCCCTTTTCATGGTTCTTGATGAAGGAATGGATCTATTTCATAGAGGCGTGTATAAAAGCATGTGTCTGATAATATATCGAATGCACAGGTAAAATAATCATTATTTTTCTGAGAAAATGGCAATTTATGGAATTGATAGTACACAACGTATAGGCGAGCAGCTCACATGTGACGTCACAAAATTAAAACTTTAAAAATTCATAACTTTTGTATCCTTTGTCGGATTTTCGTCAAACCTTCAATGATATGTTTCTCTCACTGTTCTACTTTTATTAAAAGCAACTTAAGTTCAGGGTGGACTTTCCCTTTAACCAGGGTAGCTCTGTCAGTATACTAACCGATTCCTTCAGAAATAGGATAATACGAGACGACGGGATTAAAAGATTCAGTACATTATACAGTAAAAGCAGTTAGCTTCTTAAAATATGAAATAAACGACCAACACATAAATGTGTAATGGAGTTACATGTAATGATATTATAGTTCGAAAGAGATTTGCCGATGATTGTTTTGAGATGATTTGTAAATGGTCTCTTTACATTGATGTTCACATAATATAGTTCCTATTCATGGCACGAATAAATAACCGCTGCGGTTGTTGTTTGTTCCGGAGGTTTCACGTCATTATCTGAACGAGCCTTTGTTCTGGATTTAGTAATTTTCTGGTTATTTCCCTCATCATCTTGGACAACGGAGCCTAACGGCAAAAGAATATGCTGCCCCCATGAATATCCCATATATGCAAAAAGTGCCTCTCTCCACCGCTATACAGAGAGAAATAATCATCTTCCGATAGGAGCTAGAGTGCCCCTCTAAAGATGACATTAAGCTATGTTACTTACTTTTTCAGCCGTTTCCAATCCACTGCAGGATGAAGGCCTTCGCATGATGTTTCCAAATGCCTCTGTTCACCGCCTGTGGTGCCAATTTGTCTCTCCCCAGTACTGTTGCAGCTCGTCTCGCCATCTTTTTCTTTGACGTCCCCTGTTTCGTTTTCCCTCATTATGGTGTCCAGTGAGTGATTGTTGAGCTCCAGCGATTGTCATTCCTACGGCTGATGTGGCCCGCCAAATACCATTTCCTTCTTTTCACTGTTTCAAGGATGTCCTAGACTTTTGTCTGTTCCCTGATCCATTTGTTCGTTTTTCTGTCTATGTATGTGATGCTAAGAATACTTCTTTCCATGTTGTGTTGAGATGCTGCTAGCTTTCTTTCCATTTTTGATGTTAGTGTCCATGTTTCTGCAGCGTATGAGATTGCTGGGATGATGCACTGGTTATATACTTTCTTTTTTCAGGCATAATGGAAGTTAGCCTTTCATGATGGGGATGTATCTACCGAAGGCTTGTCATCCAGCTTTGATCCTTCTTCTTATTTCGTTATCTTGATTTTTGTCTTGTAGAGAGAAAAGTTGCCCTAAGTAAATAATACTCCTCTACTTGCTTCATTTTGGTACCGTTCTCTTGGATTTGCTTTGGATATTTGGTTGATCCTGCCATGTAGTCGGGTTGCGTCGTCCAGTTCTTGCAGTATTATTTCGAGGTCGTTTAAGTTGTCAAATATGACAATATCGTCTGCCAATCTTAAGTGGCTGATGATTTCCCCGTTTAAGTTGATTCCCTTTGATGAACAGTCTAATGTTTTGAAAATGCTCTCTATAGGCAAGCAGTGAAGAATTTTGGTAAGCCGGTGTCTCCCTGTCTAACTCCCTTCCTTATCATGATTTTGTTGCTGGCCTTGTGCATTCTGACAGTGTTGTAGCAGTCTGAATAAATGTCTTTAAGGAATATGATGTATGCATTGTTGATTCCTTGGTCTTGAAGTGCCTTCAGTACTGCATAGGTTTCGACTATGTTAACAAGCCATTAATTTCAAATTAAGTTTTGTTATATTGGGTGTCCTTGTCAGAAAGGTAATATAACTTTACATGCACTTATAATTTTAAATTGATTAGAAATTAAGTTGTTTACCGAAAGAAAAATATCTCTTGATAGAATCACCTGAAACATTGTCTCATACAGGATGGCTCAAATGACTCCAAGAGAAGTTCTGGTGCCAATGAAGTTAGTTATCTCGAGGGCGGAAATGCAGGCGCACCGTCAAACGATACCGCCAAACCAACGACGGTGGCGGACGGATCGCCATCAAATCAACTCAAGACTAAACGTTCCATCAGCCAGATCAATCAGTCCGGCTTCGATGCCGACGACGACGAAGATTTTCCCGATTACGAATACCCAGTGGGGCGCAAACGATCTCAGGTGGTGTCGTATGGTGACATACCGGCGGCCGTGAGGGATCGGAGGGCTAGCAACGCGTCAAAAAGCGACAACCCAGCGGAACTGACCAGTCGACCCGAAACAAACGGGGATCGTGACTCCCGCGATCTATCCGGCATCGACCAGGCCAATAAACGCTCCGATAGTGTCTTGGATTCACTCCCATGTGATGTGGACGAAAAAATTGGCACGCTGTGGTCCGACTTCGATTATTCCGCATCATCCATGTCGAGGTGAGTTAGCAGATATCATACGGTCCTAATGTCTGCAGTTTGGTGGTTAATTCTCTGAATAAAGAAAGAAAGGGTCCTGAAATAAAAGGTGTTCCTTTTCTGTTTCAAAGCCATTTTACCATATGAGCCGAAAAGAAATATTGGCGGCATATTCCTCTTTCCATTTACCTGTATCGCTCGTACTTGTGCTGATTGATATATATTTTGTATTGGCAGTGTATCCAATTATCCGCGCCATTTACTGGTGTACTATAAACGGGTATTTGAAACGCAACACTTAAAGGTCTTATTTGCGACTTCGTTATAAGGAAAAATGGTTCTGTTTTCGGGGAAGTTAAAAGAGTTGTAAGATATATAAGAATTGTGGTTTCATTGTTATTAGTGGGGTGATCCCGATGGTAAAAGTGTAAAATCCAAAGAGAACAGCCCGTGTGGAATCACTGGAAAGATGTGATCATCCAGCCAAGGTCAGAGGTCTCTGAAATGATTGAGCTATACCCTGGTAGAAACGCCATGGCGATCCGCTGTAATTCCACGACCGACGGAGTCTAGAGTTAGCACGAGGAAAAAAATCTAATATTGTACCGTCCCAAGAGTATCTAGGCCTATTGATGTATATAAGACCGAACAAAATATACTAGGGGTGCATAGAGTATATAGATCATTATCATACAATGTAACTTTTTTTAATTGTATGCAGAGATTCAAAACCAGAGGAGAGACGGCCGGAGGAGAGACGGATCTTGAGGCCTGGTTTGTCTAGTGGTAAATATGAGTCTACTGAAGTTAATGTGGGATCTCTGAAGGACAAAAAACGTGTTCCAGGACCTCGTCTTAGCAGGTAATTAACTGAACTCCCACACACCCCTACCCCCCCCCCACCTCTCTCTCTCTCTCTCTCTCTCTCTCTCACTATTTCTGTCTCTCTGTTTCCTTCTCTCTGGCGTTATAAGAGTTGCATAATACACTTTTTTTTACTACAAAAGAGTGGAAATCCCTTTTTTAAAGAAGATATATAGGCTCAATTCGTTACGAGTGGAATTCTGATCTGTTGCATAGTTTAATGTTTTAAACCAGCCACCTTTTCTTTACCTACACTTTCATTGATTTCATTTCATTGAAATTTTGATAAGCAAGACATTAAGAATAAATATAAAGTAAACAATGGTGCGGTATATGCTCATATGGAAATGGGAAGTGCACACTTCATGTAAAATAAAACAAGTCACCACTTTTATATTTTCTACCAGTTGTGATATCCAACCATCGAACTACATGGCCGATGTCAAACTTAATAGACGGAGTAAAACACTGGGCAGTTACCCGGATGACCCCAACCAAGCCATTCCGGAACACTGATGAGGACGGTAAACTCGAATAACAAATCTCAGATCACGTGGTCACAGGGTATTGACCAATAAGGGAATACGATCACTTCATTAGTTCAGACAGGTACAACTATAGTCTGGGAGGCATGCCCACATCAATTCACTATTCAACACAATCGGGTTCGCACCAAGGCACCCATAAGGGTCTACGACATGGTGTCCCTTGGCGTGGCACTAATTCTTTAAAAGTATACTGTGCAAATTATTGCTAAGGTAATTATAGTTGGGTATGTATACATAAATGATTTAGGCAACATCTCAGCCGTTGTATTTATCTTAGAATAGCAAGGTATTTATATTTGACGTAATTTTATCAAATCTGGAATATGTGAAATGTAATTATCAAATTGTGATATAAAATGTAAAGAAAAGTATAGTTGTATACAAATTGGATCAAATCAGGTATATTAAATTTTAGGGGATAGTGATATGAAATAGATTTATGACAGTCGATGAATTAAAAGATATATTTTTTTAGTATGATCATGGTGGGTGGTTATGCATGTGAATGCCAAAATACTAATCGCTATACAACAAAGATGGAGGCTAATTATAATATATGGTAAACTAGTTTATGATTTTAATGATTGCAAACGTAAATCAATGATACTAATTTGAACTTGAATAGTTTTGAACTATCAATACATTGTATTACTGTGAAACAAATCTGTACGGAACTCATAACTTTAATTAAAAAATCATCTAGGGCGGTAGATTTCTGGAATAAATCCTTACAGACAATATTTATATTGAGTGGGATCCCCAGTGGTTATTTAAATTGAAATATGTTCGTGATAACTACTTGGTTCAATTCAACTTTAAAATCATGTACAATATAACGCATGTTAATGTATTAAAATGGGAACTCAAAGAAACGACTCGTTTTATTATTGTAACAAAAGTGGTATCATAAGTTTTTTTTAATGCGAAAAGATTTATCCATTTTGGAATGTTATTGAAATATTATTATTTAACTCCTTCTGTAGAAATTGTATATTTCCACCAATTAACATGTATGTTGTATAAAGTTTTCTTGACGCAAAGGAAAGATGTTACAAATATCAATTTACTACTTCATTATGCTTTATTTGCAATTTATAAAGCGACTGTTGTAAATAGATTTAATAAAACATGAAGCAAAGAAAATAATAGGAAATGATCTTCTTTATGTTAAAATACAGACTAAAAGTTGAAGAAAATAAAAAAAAATAGATGCGAATACTAACAAGTGGATGAAGATAACTGATGATTTACAGGAAATGCATTTATAATCTGCTTTCAAGTAAATACAGATATATAATTCGATCTTCTTAAAACATGTGGTGTTGCTTGTTGTAAATAAGTATGTATGATGTCATCGTAAAAACCATATTGCCTAAGGTTGAAGATATATAAGGTGCATGATTTTCTTTCTTCAAAATTATGGAAAGAAAATTACGAGTTTGCACAATCTTTAATCGATTGTTTTGCATTGCAACCATTGCCTGTAGATGGATTCTTACTAGCCTTACTACGCAATTTAAATAATGTCTGAATTTGTATCTGAGTAAGATGAACATTACGTTGATTTTCCACCGGGATAATACAAGCATCATTAATTCAAAGCTAGTGAAAAAAAACCTTTCGTTTACTTTAAGTAATAATGGGGTAATAAAGGATGTCCCCCATATCATCAAAAAAGTGAATAATCACGTGTCCTTATAATGTATTTTTATGTAAATAGTTTGAAGATGTTATGAATAATACTATTTGCATATTATGTAGGGGGTAAATATTTAATGCATATCTATAATGTGCTAACGTTTGATGATTTACTTGTCAAATAAAATGTCAAAACTATCTAATTTTGCCAACCACCGCGATCAGATGATTTGATTCGTCAATCTATCGATTCGAAGCCGAACGTTTGAAGAAAGAAAATACCTCTCCGATTTGAGTGGCATCTGGGGGGAGGGGGATCGCTTTGGACATTCTGCATTTTTCTGATTCATGTCGAGATCTTTCCTCTTCTGATAAACATTCTTGCATTTCGTGCAGATTTCCTCTGGATTTGCGGAGGCTACGACCATTAAAAAATGTTCTTACAAATTTTGCGCACCTGCGAATATGCCATTTTCGTAACGTGTAGTACTTGATTTTATAGCTATGTCTCTCTCAGAACGCCGATTATATACGGCGGATAAAGATTTGCGTTTGTCCAACCAAGCAGCTCGTTATGTGTGTCATCCGTATTCTGAAGTATTGAAATACAGAACTTGTAACAGTTGAATGTCACAGTTCGTCACGAGGCATTCGACAAAAATGTATGCATTAAAGTTGAATGAATTACGAATGTTACCTATGGACACGAAAGCCAAATTGCTGTGGTTCTGATAAAGGGTCAATACTACGCTCAAGGCCCGGCCCCCCCCCCCCCACCCCCCACTCAGTGTTATTTAGGGTACGCATATGCTCGTTCCCTCTTTTTGAAAGTACCCCCTATCTGAGGACAGCTAACATTTCCGAACCCCCCTT
>BEXV01002240.1:28490-41625 GCA_003118195.1 Hemicentrotus pulcherrimus
CCCCCCCCCCCCCCCACTCCCCCAGGTGGCTTTATCTCATCTAGCTGTCTACTCTTGTTGTTTCGAGAAACGGTCCCATGCACCGCAAAAGTGGGCGTTTCTATTTTATTGGACCAAAGTTCAGATCACATGAATCTTTGCTTGTCACGTGATATATATAACTCGTGTAAATCAAGTGACATGTTTTGATCCATTCACTCAGCTCAGCTCAATAAATGTTTTGTTTTTCTTCATCTGCAGGGATAGATCCATTCTGAAATTGTAAGTTAACAAATGCACAATATAACGATTCATTTAGAATAGGAAGATTTCACATAACTTGTGTATTAGAGCATTAATCTGTGCCAATAATGTTGTTGCCGACAACCTAGCCAAGGCTTGCAAGGCCCAGCGGCCGCGAGCAGCCGAGCCCCGAGCAAACAATTACCCCGAACCTCCCCGGTACTCCCCGCCTAATTTCGGCAGGCTCTGCGGGTTCGGGGGGCCGACGAGTTTCTTTCAAAATGGCAATCTTTGTTAAAAAAGCTGTCGGTATTTGCATACTGCACGAGCTTAGATTATATATTTTGTCAAACCATCGGCATAAGACCTAGTTTAGGCTAAAGACCAGAAGAAAATTTCCTCTTTTTAGATTGACTGTTGCATGTCATAATGTTGCATTGCAATGCAACACTATCATCACTAAATGTATCAGTTGATTAAAAGAAGAAAATTTCCTTCTGTTTTTTGCTAGCATTCCTATGCACACTGACAACTGTAGTAATTTCAAGTCACAATCTATTTATATAAAGATCTAGACGTCTATATTGCGATGTCTTGTAAGTGATACTGATAGTCCATACTCTTGAGAATTAATTTGCCCATATCCTGATCCAGTGTGCATAGGAATGTCAGCAAATCCATCTCAAAATGATCCAAAATTTTCCCAGTGTAATCGTTGTATTTCGATCAGATATTGACTTATTGAAGACTTTGTCACCTTTCCTTTTAAATGTTTTTGCTTTGTTTACAGCCTAACAAGTATAACGGGAAGATGAAAACTTCAGCGATTATTTCTTTGCTTTCCTGCATTGTGATAGTGTCAGCACAACAGCCAATTCCTTGCTGTGCTCCACAACAGTTTGTTCTTCATTATGGTAATTATTTAGTTTTGATAAAGGCAAATTAAATCACAAGCCTATTGCAAAAAATATTAATACAAAAAAATCAATTGAAAAAGAATAAGTTGTAATTTCATTGACCCAATCAGGCCCATTAAAAATTTCATTGGAAATTAACACATGTCATTCGGGTGTTCTCGAACTGCATGCATGATGTGTCACTGATTTGCCAGATTCTTATCCTACTTATTTTTTTATATTTTTTTTATTATAGCAATGTATGACATTGTCTATATATTTTTTTTCTTGTTCTACTTTTTCTTTTAAAGTGATCGAATGAAGGCCGGATATATTTATGCATTATACTATACTTGATAAGATTGTTTATCAGGTGAATTATGATCTTAGATATGGTTTTGTATGGTATGAAGAATTATATTGGAGCCGCCCTTTTATATTTTGTTTTGGCATATATATATATATATATATATGTATAATACAAACAATTTTCAAAATTTATTATACATGTGTACCATACATAACATCATCCTTTACTGTCTTTTTTGTTGTTGGTTGCTTCATACATGAACTGTAAAAACCTTTTTTTCATTACATTTATTTGAATTGAATTAATAAAAAATCAGTAAACTGTCTAAATAGTAATTACTTTACTATTACTTTCACTGAGTGTGATGTGAATGTATGCTACATGATATCTAGGGACATTATTTATTTTAACCCTTTCAAAACAACATGTTTTCTCATTAGTGCATTATGCTGTATTAATAAATGCAATAAAAGCATTCTAAGGGTTAAGATTTGATTTGATTTTTGATTTTATTTTATTTCTGCATTTTTTCTAAATATAATATAACTGAATAACAAAGAACATATGAATGTAAGGTATAATACAACATAAACAAACAATAATTTCTATTTTTCTACATGTCAAAATGTTTTTTTACATAAAACATATGTACATATGATAATGAAACTTAATATTTCAATAACATATTATCATAAATTTAAAGTATTATCCGAACTACCTAGTTAGATAGAGCAAGTTGTAAGCATACAAAACACAATATGAACATTATAATTTTGCTCCAAATTTGGTTACCAGCATGCTTCTTTCAATATAATTTAATATAAATGAGCTTGGGGAAACATTTCAAAACATTGTGATGTCTTTCGCATGTACAGAGCAAGTTGTAGCCACACAATCTGGGGATATGCCAATGACTGTCACAGAGGAAACATTAGACGCTGCTTATGATTTTGTGAATGCCTTGGTAGGCATGGACCTCACAGTTCGTTCACTCAATCAACCTGAAACCAAACTGAGGCTTGTACAGAACTTCACTGCGGTGAGTAGGACATCAAGTATCAGGGGGGTGTTTCACAAAGATCCTAAGTTGAACTTAACTCGAAGTTGGACTTGAAAATTATGGAGAGCCATTTGTAGTCTTAAAGTGAAATATATACAAAAGCAAAAATTCAAGTATTTTAGACTTTTTATAAATTCCAGATCAAGAACATGATTCTCCTTGGTTATAGAAAATATGAATGATTTGAATCAACATTTTATGCCTTTTAAGGACAAAGACCAGTCATGGTCATGCGATTGCATTGTGAAAGAAACGTTGTGGAATCGATCAGAAAAGGTTGATCATCTAGCATGGTGTGTACTGCAAGGTTGTGGAATCATCACAATGATAAATAATTTGGCCCAGTCTTTGTAAAGTTACAAGCACTGTACACAGAAAGATGTATATGGGACTATGCACATGTGCGCGACATGTGCGTTTATCTCTCACATCCCAATACATTTACCAAATATATCAATTAGTAGGCAGTATCCCGGCAAAATTGTTATCATCATGTATTAGTCAAAATATATTCTTTCACACACACACACACACACAAAAAAAGAAGATTATTATTATTATTCACATGATTGGTTATAAGACCTTCCATTTCATTTTTTGAAATTGGGGCGTTTCCAATACTAGTCTTTACCTTTAAAATAACTGTTACAAAATATTTTCATATAGAGATGCTAACAGCTTTCAATAATTGTTAAATTCAACTTAGAGATAAGTTGAACTTAGGATCTTTGTGAAATACCCCCAGGTTTCAGAGGCCTCTCTTGATACAATAACTGAATCGACCGTAAACTGATTTCGATCACTCTTTACTGAAGACAGTTATAGGAGTTTGTAAGTTTGTGACTGATTGGAGGATCTGGATCAACTGCAATTCTTTATATGACAGGGTCCAGGCAGTAGCACTTCTAATGGAGGGCTAAGGGGCTCAAGCTACCCCTCCCCCCTAATTTGTTTTTTAGAATAAAAATAATAATAACAATTAATTTAAAAATAAAGAAATAAGTAAATGAATAAGTAAAATTAAAAAGTAGTGAAATAAAATTCTCCAATTGGCCCCCCCCCCCATTTTTTTTATGACAAATGAATTTAAGCAAGGCAATATATATTTAAACAAAAAATAATGCCAGAATCCCCAAGTCCTCTTCCCCTCCCCCAATTATCTTTCTTCAATTGCCCCTGGGGCCTAGGTTGATCTTTTGAATCTAAATTTGAATACTCAACATTCCTAAGTAATGGAGTGAAGTGAATACTTTGGGATATAAAGTGTTTACTGTAGAAGCTGGTAAGGAAGCTGGACTGACTAATGTCTTGAGTGTACATGAGGAAGAAACGGATCTAAATTATGTGGTTATGAGTATTGATACTATCAATTGATACTATCAATTTTTTTTAAAATAAAGGTTCTAAAATAAGAGATCGCTTGCATAAGTAGAAAGAATAGCAGCATCTGTACAGAGTGTAATAATATTTACGTTTAATATCAAAATGTTGTTTGTTTACAGAAACTTCTAACAAAAACAAGCCTTGAAATCAAAATAACTGCCTTAATTGACCCTTCCCCCCCCCAAAAAAAAGGATGTATATATATAATAATTGAGTAAATAAAATCAGAAATGGCATGCTATTTACCTACTTTTCATTGAAGCAGTGTGGTACATTGAAGAATTTAATTTAAGAATTTCTTGTAATAATTTTATTATGTGCAAAGTTTATTTGTATAGTTTCTTGAAAAAAATGAATTATGTATAAAAAAAATGTTATATCTTTGTTTACCTTTCTGTTGGAAATGAAATAAATATGAATATGAATATGAATACTAATAGCCAATTGACTAGCTGAAGTATTTATAAATATCTTGCAGGGTTACCAATGGATCATACAAGGAGCGACCTGTATCAAGCAATCTTTGTCTGCTGCCACCCCACCCATGAGATGTGTACCAGGTAACAGAATTACTAAAGAATAACCGTTATAATGTCAGGCTTATACGAAATGTTGCCATCTCTACATGTATGTGCTTAACAAATAGCAAAATAAATACTTAAGCATTATACAACATTTGGAACAGTTACAGTAACTTAATTACATCAGTCAAGAATGTATAGTAATACATGGAGACACTAAATACAATACTTACTTGAAAACACCAACATGACACAGATTTTTAAAGGAAAAAATATAATGTGATAAAACATTACCTTAACTTATAACACAATGTTAATAATGTTCATTAAAGNTTCAAAGAATTGATACTATTTTCAGAATATTGTATTTCATAATTATTGATTTTTATATAAATAGTTTATAAAAATTCAATTTTTCATGATTTAACTGGACAAAAATTACTCTTTATTTGTGCATCCACACAATAACATATTGCTAACAATCTTACTTGGATGCTGGTGTGAAGCAATAAGATTCTTAGGATGAAAATAGGAAATTTATATGATTAATATAAAGAAAATAATAAGTGGATAGTGAGGACCATACGTCACAGACTCATGAGTGTGTTGCCAATTTGTGTAGTGATTTTCAAGGTTTTTCATGTCATTACAAATTCATAACTTTCTTATTAGTTATCCGATTTTGCTCAAATTTTTTTGCTTGGTTTGTCTGATTTTTCTGGTTCTATTGAAAGTAAGTTATTTTTGGAGTGGACTTGGGCTTTAAGCATTATACAACATTTGGAATAGTTACAGTAACTTAATTACACCAGTCAAGAATGTATAGTAATACATGGAGACACTAAATACAATACTTACTTGAAAACACCAACATGACACAGATTTTTAAAGGAAAAAATATAATGTGATAAAACATTACCTTAACTTATAACACAATGTTAATAATGTTCATTAAAGCGAATTAAACTTGATTTCTAGTTTCTCATCTAGATTTTTTGAAGACGAGGAGGGTTTTCTGTGTTATTTGATATTTGATATTTTACTAAGATGGCCATGGCACATACAAATGCTATTGTCATTTTGTGCATAATTTGGGACTGTAAATGATACTCAAATGAACAATAAAAAATAATTTCCCAAGCTATCACTTCTACATGTATGTTATTGTTTTTCTCTTAAATTCTCTCTTAAACAATAATAATTAAAATACTATTTAATTTGTGGTACCAATTACTCCCATTGCTCATAGATATCCTAACAAGTGGAAGTGCAATATTGCCAGAATATCGTACCATTTTCACCATCCATATATTCCTGTTTACCATCACCTGTTTGGACTGATTTTTGTCAAAAAGAATTCCTAAATTAAATTCCTAACAAAAGAGAGCCCCACCTAGGTGTATATACCCCATTTTTTCCTTCTTCTTCTTGTTTGTATAGTTTGTTTTTGGATTTTGATAGTTAAGCCTTGGCAATTGACCTTTTATATGGTTCAATAATTTATGAGACCATAATGTCTATTGCGCATGATTATATGAAGACAGACTTCATTAAAGTGAAATGGGATCAAACTGGGTCCCTTGCCAAATAAATTAAAAGCTTTTTGAATTGTTTATATGTAAGTCATTTGCCTGATCTAACTTTATCCACCTCTGTCTTTTCCCTTCCCTCTTCTAACACCCACCTAGAGGATGCATTGTTTGAAGGGACATTCGATGTCGGACTGGAGAAATTGAAGGTCCATACCTGGCTCATCAATGCCAGCGCTCCTGGCCCGATCAAGGGTACGCAGCGCTACACTGTCACAGATTACATGTGCACACCGTTCAGTAGCACGTTCATCGGGACTGAGTCCACCACACAGCCACCAAGTAAGTGCGAGAGTGTTTGGACTATTTCTCAGACCAGTTGTTTTGGTTGAAAAAACTCACCCTGTAAGTGTAAGCTCCAGATCTAATACTGTACTCCTAGAAAAGGGGGGGGGGGGACTCATCTCAGAACTGTGTAGAAATGCCTCAGTGATCTTCATCATCTGATACTGTCTTATAATGCAAAAAAAAAAGTGTATACCAATTTGTGCAGCTTTAAAAATATTGATACAGTGTCCAAATGTCCCAGGTCGCATTACCTTTAGTAATGTGAGTTTCTATTTCCTTTTCGACATCATGGCTGGCCCAAACCTCATCTTAGAGAAGAAGGGCACATGTATTAATGGGGATTTCTTCATGAAATTAAAATATATATATTTGCATTATTTTGTAAGGTTCAATCATGTGTTTGTTATTGTATAATTGTGTCAAGTGAGGGCACGCTACAAGAGTCCTATCTCGCACCTCGGGCCAACGCGTCAGACACGGCCGGTTGTAGCAGCTACTTGATCCGAAGATCAAGATACATTAACCTTGATCTTAGGAGACACGAACGAACGATGTATTTGTAAACATGAATCAAAGTGGGTAGTTTATATTGCAAGGCTCGACACTAAGAGGAGCCCAGGACAGACGGGAGCCCAAAATCTAAGTCCAGACTTCAAAGATTTTGATGTTTTTATCTATGGCTCATATACAGATTGTAAAGCGTTACAATCCGGACCCCCTACAAAAAAAAGCTAGTGTGGAGCCCTGTAGATGCGAAGGTCGAGGGTTCAAATCCCGACACGGCACTAATATCCTTTAGCAAGATATTTACCTGCACTTGCTACTCTCCACCCAGGTGTTAAATTGGGTACCAGGTAGGATGCGAACGTTCATGTGGTTGGACGAGCAAGTGTGCGCCTGTAAAATGGTGACTGGCTGGAATGCTCCCCAGGGAGTGGAAAATGTACACACATTGTGTGTGGGTAAGCCTGAATCCGATGACCGGGGTAATAATATATCCGTAAAGCACTCAAGCACATCGTTGGATCGGTGTATTGAGCGCTATAGAAAAAAAGGATTATTATTATTAGTATTAGTATTATAGTCTATGTACTGAAGCAATATGATGTACACATCACACATTTGTCAAGTCTTCTTTTAATGTATATCAGTTCTCATTGTATCCAGTGACTGTAACTACGATTTATTATTCCTGCTTCTATTACACACAGGCCTAATCACACAGCTTTTTTTCTGCATGTCTCTCTTTCTCTTTCAGCCACCTTTGTCAACTCTGGCAACTACATGAATTTCTCCAACAAGATAACCGATCCAGATCGATGGTTCAAATTGCCGTCATCATGTAACAGCACCGCAGCAGAAGTGGTAAGATTCATTCATCAATTCTGGTGTGACGGATATCAAGGGGTGTTTCACAAATACTGAGATCGACTTAAAGTTGGACTGAACTATGGCAGGCTGTCCATGCCACTGGTTGCTCTCACCATTGGTCTCTCAATTATGATCTTTAGACAATATTTTTTCCTTCAATAATGAAACATCATTATACATGTAGGTCAATTTTGCAGATGTTGTGTGATCACGATTTTGTACGTCCCTTGAGAAACCAATGCCAGGAATGGTTAAAGGAACTAGTGGCATGAAAGGCCTGCCATACTGGTAGTTAATTTCAACTTAAAGTTGATCTTTGTGAAACACTCCACTGCCTTATTATACAGCTCAAATTGGTAAATTCATTATCGTATGAATTATTCTTAAAATGGCTATAACGCATAATTCTGTTTATTCATTTTAAAAGTCAAATACCGGTATAGAGTATATCATGGAAATGAAGAAAAACAGAAAAATCAGACCAGACAACAAGAGAAACATTCTAGGGTTTGTGGCAGAGGTGTTGTGGTCGAGTGGATACCTCACCGGACTGTCGATCACAAGGTCCGCGGTTCGAGTCCCGCCGCTGCACTAATGTCCTTTGGCAAGACATTGATTTACATTTGCCACACTCCACCCAGGTGAAGTAAATGGGTACCTGGTAGGAATTTATTCCTTGAAACGCAGCGCGCGTAACAGCTGCACTGCTAAAGCCAGGGTAATTATGCTGCATTATTGTAGAGCGCTTCTAGACTTCTGACAAAGTAAGTGTTAGGCGCTATATAAGCACTGTACCTAATTATTATTGTTGTGGAAAGCCATGTGAAAAAAAAAAGAAATTATAAAGTAAATGATTACATTGAATGGTACTTGTATTGAAAAATAGCAATGAATATAAACATACTTAAGCTTTTCGTCTTTATGCCCTCATCAGAGTAAATAGCAAGAATGAACAGAATGCCGTAATCAAAAAATATACCATAAGCAGAAGCTCAAGGAACAAGGCGTGCAAAATATTAAAGGCATATTAATCCCTTAAAATGTCATAATAGCAGCATTCACCTCCTGGCCAAAGCAGCTGATAATAGCAGACAATGTCAACTCTGTTACTGAAGAGTCAAGGATGCACTGAACAATACTGTTCTCCTTTATTCAAAGAGCTCAGCCGATTGAGCAAGAACCTTTACCCATCTCCGCATGCTACAAGCCGCCGAAATTCAGCTCACTGGCCCTATTTTTTGCTGACAGAAAAAGTTTGTGAAGACTCTTCCATTATTCTAGCTAGCATTGCTACAGCCCGTTGTCATTAAACAGCTGGCTTTATGTCTACTTTATGCCAGCCAATCACAGTCCCTCAATTTTTTGTGTGCATTAAAGGTAAAGACCAGTAATGGTCATGCGATTGCACTGTGAAAGAAACTTTGTGGAATCAATCAGAAAAGGTTGATCATCTAGCATCTAGCATCTGCAAGGTTCTGGAATCATCAAAATGATAAGAAATTTGGTCCATTCTTTGTAAAGTTACAAGCACTATACACAGAAAGATGTATATGGGACTACCCTGTATCTCTCACAGACCATGAGAGAAACNNGGCAAATTTTTTATCATCATGTATTAGTCAAAACATATTCTTTCACATGATTGGTAATGAGAGCTTCCATTTCATTTTTTGAAATTGGGGCGTTGCCAATACTGGTCTTTACCTTTAATTTTGTCTGATTACGGCTTTCTGTTCAGTCTTGCAATTTTACTCCAATGAGGGCAAGATGTAAAGCTGTAGTATAAGTCTTGTTTTCTCATTTTCGATTTTGTAGTACCAATCATCTCAATTATTATTGGTATTTATCTTTATTTTCTTCCCATTTTCTATACAGCCTGTGACTGAAAAGATGAACACGCTTTCAAATGCACGTCATATGCGATTCTTCTAACTTGTGAAGACACCATGTTCACAAACATGATTTTCCTCATAATATAATAGTAGCCTTAAAAGTAATGGCTATAGTTATGGTAGCTACAGGATACTGGAGTGGTCTCATGATGTTCTATGTAGAGTGCCTAATGTTTTTTTCTAATTTTTACTCCATGATTTCCAGGAACTTTTAGGGAAAAAGTTTGGCAGCTAGCACTCCAAATAGAGGATTTCATTGTACATATTACATTTGCTTCACACATCCTATGGCTAAGGGGCATATCCAGGGGAGTAGCATGGGGGCGCACCCCCCCCTTTTTTTTCCTTCTGAAAGAAAAATATTCACATAAATGTTCAGTTCACGCATCCAGAAATGCCTCAGAAGGTACCATGGAGCATCTTTAGGTTCAACATTTTCTGTGGCCCTTAAGTTGGTCCTGGACCCCACACCGTAAAGGCTTTGCGCTTGCAATTTCCTACATTTCACCCCCCTCCCCTTCCATATATTTGATGAAAAATCAACCAGGACCTTAATAAATGCACCTTCATTTTTTTTTCTGAAACCAAATCTGTAATGGCCAAGAAGCAAATTGTTTTGAGCCTTGTTGGCTATAATGAAAGTCTTTGAAATCGTATTGACTCTAGTAACTAGCACAATAGAAATTTAGAGGACTTTTCAAGGATCGTTTTGAAGTCTTGAAATTGTCTAGTGATTTCCTCGATCATTGAGATGAAACAAAAGGCTGGAGCCTTCTAATAAGGCTAAAATCAAGATTTTTAGAAAAATTGAACTTAGTCTATACTTATTGAATTAGTTTTCATTCTGAAAGTCTAGACCAAAAAATCCTCATACATTGGCAATAATTCACCACAATCATCTTTTTACCTGTTTCATTTGATGTAGATTAGTGGACATTAGTTAATCAATATAATTGATATTAAATACAGCAATTTTTGTTTATAATATGTAGTTAAAAATGAATTATGAATTAAAATCTTGCCATATTCAAGTTATTTCTGTAATGCTGCAATAAACAATTCAGTAATGAAAAGATATAAACTGAAATGCTTGTAGTAAATTGTGTCTAAATCTACATCGGCAGTACTATCTAATTATATAATTACTTGTTCTATTTGTACTAGGTGTAAGAATTAGGAGAGAAATTTGAAATTATCTTTAATAGATTTTCTATGATATAAAATGTTTTTTTGTATATACAATATAAATTGATGTGAACAAGAAATAGAAATATAGATTTGGTCCGAGAAATAAAGCACTGAACAAATGTCTTTCGTAGAAGAACAAAAACGATATGCCGTCAATCGTTTTTAAAATAATGTGATACGACAAGGGGCTTTTACTGCTAGATTTGTGATATTTTTATCAAAAATACTTGTTCTTGTTTAGAATACAATGCCATGTGATTTTATGTCAATATCATATTGACTGCCTCATTCATGTCCTGTTATGTGTTAAAATATAATAGTCTTTTGTATGCCATGTTCGTGTGATAGGAACAACTTTCTAGGATCTCTCCAAAAGAATATTTTTAGTAGCCTGTAAAAGCAGTTTTGAAATGATTCATCGTCATGATTTTATATTGAATATTACAAAGACACGTATTAAATATTGTATTTCAGATATACAATTTCAAATTACAATCAATCGTAACTAAATGGCGTGAAATTCTATATTTCTATGCTTGCAAAATCAATTTTTATTTACAATGTTGAATGAAATGTTTCTAATAAAGAAAAATTATACAAATGCTAAAGTAGAATTATGTTTGTTAATGGATTTTATTTGTCTGCATATAATGTATACAAGTCCGAAATCTCATGACATAGACATTTAAAGTTCAAGTAAAATACATGAAACAACACAAATATTGTAGTGAAATAATTTAGTAATAACACAATAATGAAGCATCTTTAACAACTTTGAATCAATCTTTCATCGGTTCTAGGAAAACCACCCCTGGACGATCATCCCTTGGCAGGGGCCGAGCGACTTCCAAAGTGGGGGGGGGGGCACCAACAAAAAAGGGACACATTCTTGAAAAAAGGGCACCTACAGCGGGAAATCTCAAAGCGAAAACATACCATTTTTTAGACATTGGTATATATCCCTACATTGTGATTATATTATCAGCGATGATTTCAATATTTGTTTTTCTTTATACATCATACACGATATCGCTTAAGCATCATACTTTAGGGTGTGATGCCTGAANCAAAGTGGGGGGGGGGCACCAAGGAAAAAGGGCACTTTCTGGAGAAAAAAGAGCACCTACAAAGGGACATCTTAAAGTGAAAATTTACAATTTTTGTAGACATTGGTATAAATCCCTACAATGTGATTACATTATCAGGGATTATTTCAATATTTGTTTCACCTTATACACCATACAAGATATTGCTTAAGCAATATACATTGCAGCTGGTAGTGATGGTCTGAAAATTTATTTGCGAGCGAGCGAAGTGAGTGAGGAAAAAGATTTAAGATTTGTGAGGTCGCAGTGCGAAAAATTACATCTTATTAAGAGGAAATAACCCAATCCTGATGGGGTTATAAGCACATTCTCTTAACGGAAGACTGAAAAGTAAGAAATAAGGGGCACTTTTAATGATGAGAGGAAAAGGGGACACTTATCAGAAAAGAAAAGGTGCAGGTGTTAAAGTACAAGACTAATTATCAGAGGTGAAAATGGAGCAATTCTTACACCTTCAAAAATAGGCACTCACCAGGGATGAAAAAAGTCGGTAATGAGAATAGAAAATGGACATTTGTCGACGGAAAAGTGGCCCCCATCAGATTATGATAGGGGCATTCATAAGAGGAGAAAAGGGCATTTATGAAAATGGGATAAGTCCCGTATTAGAAAGGAAAAGGGGCATGTATCATTGTTATAAGAGAAATTATCAGAGGTGAAAAGAGACACTTAACGCACCTCAAATCGAGCAACGACCAGATATGAAAGGGCACTTATGTGAATGAAAAAAGGAGTACTTATAATAAAGGAAAATGTGCATTTGTTGAAAGAAAATGGGCACTGATAAGATTTTAAAAGGGCATTTATCGGAGGTGAAGGGGGCACTTATCTGAAGTAAAAAGGAGTAACTTCTAGTATCTGAAAAGGGTCATTTACCAGAGATGAAATGGGGCATTAATGAGAAGGGGAAGGGGCTATTTTATTAATGGCGGCACTTTTCCTTAGGAAACGGGGCACTTATTAGAAAGGTAAAGGGGCACGTATCCGAGTTAGAATGGGGTTAGTCATTAAAAGGGGAGGGGGCACTTCTTACAAAGGAAAGGGGGCACTTGTTCATTTCATTTCATTTTTATTTTTTCATTTCAAACAAAATACAATACATAATAACGAATACAATGTAAAATGTATACAAAACAAAGTTACATTTGTAATAAACAAATCTTAATAATGATTTATACATTTTAGAAAGACAAAAAATGTGTTTTAAAATATAACTGCATTTATATTTTGAGGAAATGGAGAGGTCCACTGAAAAGCAAAGCTTGTAAATTGTGGACCCCTCAGATAATAATGAGTGTGAACAAAATAT
>BEXV01002241.1:5745-22900 GCA_003118195.1 Hemicentrotus pulcherrimus
CCCTTCCAAGGTCCCCCCCCCCACAAAAAAAGAAAAAAGAAATTGGACCTTTTTGGAGAGGCAAATAATATACAATCATCCGATGTTAAAATTGTATGAGCGAGCAAGCTTGAAAACATATGCATTTTTCACATTCAAAAACTGCCTTTTCTTTCAATATTTTTGTATGGGTATATATTTGTTAAGTCGACGGTACTCAAACCTTGTTTTCCTGTGTAATATATTCAGTCTCAAAACCTCCCTTAGCCATCGTACCTGTCATGTAGGAATCGATTTTCAGGCTGACCAGCACGTGGTTAAGACTCGGTCACATCGGGTACAAACACGGGAGCTGAAGTTAGCGTTCTTCCCCCATCAAAGTCCGAGGAAAATCACCCTTTTTCGAAATTTCACCTGCAAGCAGTTAATCGCTCAAGTATTACTACTTACAGAGAGCGAAGCCTGACTCTCGATGTTGGCTTACGTCGAGCTTGCAGGTGGATTATCATCATCGCCGATATTTCCACTCCTATCATCGGGGCAGACTTTCTCAATCACTTTGGTTTCCTTGTCGATTTGCGCAATCTCAAGCTCATCGATACTACTAATAATCTATCTGTAAGAGGCATCCTTTCTTCTCCTTCTATCAGTCTCATGTTTGTGAAGACAGACAGTCAAGCGGCTTACAAATCTCTGCTAATCATGGCTGCTCCACTGTGAAATCTATGTGCTGAACGCAATCACGGTCAAAACAAAAATCACTCATATGTTTTGACATAACATATTGGCGTTATGACGAATAAAATAGAAATACCCAACGTCGTGAAAATGATATGTGTTTATGCGAGGGAGTGAACTCAATTCTTGTCTTCACATTTTCACACCCCAAAAAGCGAAGCAATTCTCAGACCTGTGGGTCTTGCCTGATAACTATATTTCCGTTCTTTGTAGAAACCTGTTTAACAGACGAAGACCTTTTTGCTGCCCTCAGGACTGCATATCACATCGGAGTGAGGTCCTCATTGATGTAGACTCCCTCACATCCATCTTTTCCTTTCAGTGTGAAGCGGGCGTCGTAAAAAGGATCACGCTGCCTCCTGATGCTCAGACAAACAAAAGTCTGACAAGTTTTATCTGCTGATCTCTTCCCAAGGCGATGGCTAGATGAAACGTCGACCTCTTTCAAATCTATCCCTGCCTGCATCACCACTTCGCAAACTTTGTTTGGAAGCTGCTCCTCAGATTCTTCCTCTCTTCCCTCTTCTACAATGCCTGTTATTCTAAGGTTGTCTCTCTTGCTTATTTGTTCCAAGTGGTCAGTCTTGTACTGAAGACGGAGGAGATGGGGATTGACCTCCTCCTTCACTGCAGTGAGACATATATCTTTTACCGCCTTGATGATGGCTGGAACAGCTGCCTCCACAGTGGCCCTAACTACTCTCTTCACAATATCTCCCATCCTCTTCTTTCACCTGCTTGCAAATCCTGCAAGTGTTAACTGTTATCAAAAACCTGTTCAATGAAAGTTGTTCTGTGTGAATGAATTAAAATATAAAATGCTGGTTAACATTTGGTTGAATTACTTAAAAAGTTCATAGTAGAGCAAACTACATGTAGATGAAAACAGCAAAGGAGAAAATGAAGTGAGCATAATTCGCTCAATATCAAAATACAAGTAAATGCAGAGCTGCCAACCTGTTCCAAATACATGTTATTCAGCTTGCGATATTGTGGTCAGTGAAGTAGTTTGTCATCAGAGTTTCTGCTCACTGACAATCTGATTTTTTTTTCGATGAAAGCTACGATGCTAGGTGACTTTTCAGATGCTCTTGATGCATTTATGTGTTTTTTGTCTTTAGATGCACTACTATTTGATTGCTGCCTCCATGAGTGATGGTGAATTCAGCTCCACAGAGCATGCAACAGGCACTATTAAAAGTCATCACGTTTCAAAGCAGTTATACAACTCCACTTTGCTACATACTCGGGTTTGAATCTTTGCTTCCTTCCTTTTCCCGTAGATTTCGAAGCAATGCCTCAATAATAATAATCCATGATATAATCCAAGAAAATTTGCACAAAGACATCAACGGTATAAATCACAGAAATTGATCAAGTATCGCACATGCACAGTACACACGCTGATCAACATCAACAACTTTGAACATCGCATGTATAACACACAAACACACAAAAGCATGGATGAACTGGTTTAGAAACCGCAATGAGTTAAGATTCCTCAGTTGTTTTGGGCTCTGCTTGTAACAAACTGCACACCTTCTTTGCTGGTGGTGTAAGTGAATTGTAGAGTCTTTTTTATTGACTCTACATCAGAGAACGCCAAATTACCATGAAATGCTTTTTTAATACCTTCAAGGGCATACATACTTTTCTGTATAAGGTATTTTTTAGCCATCTGTTTTACGAGAAGGCAAATATTTTCGCTCGAGGGGAGCACTCGGCTCCGGCTCCCCTCACAATCTAGAAGCTCTTCTTAGATTTCTTGGGTATCCTCTGTTAGTGGATGCTCTCCAAGAGCTTGTTTCACAGCTCTTCTCTTCATGGGACTCAGGTACATGAATCAAGGAGCTCTTGATATCCTTTTGACAATATTCTTCCTATTGCATTCCACTCTTCTAATCCATAATCTTGGTTGAGCGATGCTACTCTATATTCTTCTCCATCTGCAAACCTACTAAAGAAGGTCTTCTAAAACAGAGTATAGGTCTCTCTTTACAGACCGTTAACATCCTCACCAGCCTCACTGACAAATGTGACATGTTATTTCATTGTCAAAATCTAGGGCGTCTTGGCGGGGTTTCAACTTCTGTTGCCGCTCACTCTCATGGGCAACTGCAGTAGTCAACACCTCCAGGAGCTCCTCATCAGATAAATCTTGTTGCAGCGTTGATCTGAGCTCGTGCTGGGTAACAGCATCCTGGAGACCAGTGGAGATTGCTCTCCACGCCATCTTGTGTACTTGTGTGCTGCCATAGCAGATTGCCGCCCCCTTTTCCTCCGAGGCGAACAGTACTTTTTGCTTCAAGTCCAGGGTGCGGAGGACAAAGTCATGCACCGATTCCTTGGGAACCTGAACCGCCGAGGATAGTTCCTGAAAGAGAGCAGTGGCGTCCCTCTCCCTAAAATGGGATCGCAGAAGGCGACGCAACAGTAGTAAGTCCAGATCACCTCGCTCTCCAAATAGCTTAAGAGCTAGAGCTCTGGATTGACAGCATGCACCACAGCCTCCGTGATTTCATCACCTGGAAATCCTTTTCTCAATCCGCTGCTGATCTGTCTGGCGAGAGACACAAAAGAGAGTTTGTCCTTCTGGATAGGCTCGCCAATCTGCCCAGGCTCGCCAATCTGCCCCTGAATTCTAAACTCCTTTCTCTATGTGACTGAAGTATGTGGCTGGTCTGTCGTTTTGAGGATGGGGGATCTCTTGGACCTGTCGTCGGCCTCTTCTTCAGCTGGCTGGTCTGGCTTTGGCTGGGTGGGTGGGTCTCTTGGAAGTTCAGTGGTGCTGGCCTTTACCTCAACCACATTCTCCATCTCTGTCCCCCTTTCCCAGGATATTGGCTAGACCCTGCCACACTGCTTTGCCTACGTCCTCTGAATCCTCCAGCTCATCCCCACATGCATGTAGGAAGCGTCTGATGACACGCTTCAGTCCTGCTCGCCCTTTCGACTTGGCCNCCGGCTCCCCTCACAATCTAGAAGCTCTTCTTAGATTTCTTGGGTAGTGGATGCTCTCCAAGAGCTTGTTTCACAGCTCCTCTCTTCATGTGACTGGAGTATGTGGCTGGTCTGTCGTTTTGAGGATGGGGGATCTCTTTGACCTGTTGTTGGCCTCTTCCTCAGCTGGCTGGACTGGCTTTGGCTGGGTGGGTGGGTCTCTTGGAAGTTCAGTGGTGCTGGCCTTTACCTCAACCACATTCTCATCTCCATCTCTGTCCCCCTTTCCCAGGATCTTGACTAGACCCCACATAAGCAGAAAGGCTGCCATCTAATTTTCCCATCTGAATGGGTTCTCGTCTTTACATATAAGTGCCCTTCAAAGCTTATTTTGATACCTCCCCTGTTGTTTTCTAGAACTTCCATGATGACCTAGTACATTGTATGATGCTTTACTTGCAGATGGTTTACCTAGTAAGATGCATGTGCTTGCATGCATTGAGGTCTTACATATTGAGCTGTTTGAAAGTAACGAGGAGGTTTGCGCATATTGGGGTATGTGGCTTGCTGCTCTACTTTTTTAAAAAAACTTTCCACTGCATGTAATGAGTGTTCAGTGCACATTATATGGGACGTACAGTGATAAATGGAAAGTTATTTCAGTATATTCGTAATGTCTTTTAGGTAACTCCTTTTTCCTCCCACATCATCAACATTAATTAATTTCATTTCATCTACATTATTTCATGAAATGCATTCAGAAAATGAAGAAAAAAAGAAAGGAAAATAACCTGTGAAAAAAAATTATTGCCGGCGAAGCATTTATCGTAGTAATAGCGTTTCGGAGGAGCAATTGTCGGCAGAGCAAATGTCTGCTGAGCAATTGTCGTCGGAGCAAATGTCATGGAGCAATTGTCGCGTTTGGTGTGGTAAATGTCGGCGGAGCAATCGTCAGCAGAGCATGCGTCGGGTTACCAATAATACAACCGTAGCATTTTGGATTCTGCATGTTCTTACAGTTCACCTACATCTAGTGAACTTTCTCCCATTTCACAACCTTTGAAGTCTTGGATGGCAAAGACATATTCTTCCATGCATCCTTTCTTTGATTTCCCATCAGGAAAAAATAAGCCTTTTGCCGTGTTAGTCATATCGTCTTGGTTCTCATGTTTGTCGACCTTAATTAACTATCTGTTGTTCCCCTGCCATTTTGACTCCTTACCTGTCGTAACTCCCCCTTTGCAAAGTCAAAGTCCAATCATCCAATCTCTAACTTTCTCTGAGTCTTGTCAGCATTTTGCTTTCTTTCCTTGAATTGGTTGCCATGCATTATCCAGTGATTTTCTTTTCTGTCCTAATTTGCTTTGTATGTTGGCTAGGAGACTTGTTTGTGGTTTTTCTGCTTTTCCAGCGCACTCCAAGCTACAAACACCCTTGCAGCAAGACGATCTCCAAATGCTGGTAGGTATGCATTTTAGCCCTTTTTTCCCCTTGCGGCTGATTTGCTGTCTTGCTTTCCACCTCGTCAACATTTTCACATCTTTTCACCAAAATCATTCTTTCACAATCTCTTCTCCTAACAATGGTTTTGCATCACCACCAACCACCTCCAAAAGTAAGAAGGTATTCTCACTTTAATACCGACCAGTACTTTGCATCTCTTTTTTCCCACAGGTTTCATAACGTGTCATTAGTATGAACGTAGGGTCACTGGGCTCTTATCAAGGCATAACTTAGTGTTCTTAAAAAATATTTATAAGAAGAATATTCACTTGAGCTCCCGAGTCCAGTTTAAAGTTGACACAAACATCATCAATCATAATCTCTTGATACAAGTCATTGTCACTGTCTACATTAACCACAACTAAGTCAATGTAGAATTCATTCATATTGTTGTTGTGGCTGTATTATGACGCCTTATACTACAGAGGCTAAATAAGACAACCTTGGAGACTCAACTTACGGTTCAGAGTACGATTCTATTGGCATCATAAATAGATCTCAATATGCTTTTCAACGATAGCTGGTGCTATCACCAATATCATTACATCCCCCTTTCTTTACCACTAGTTGGGCACCACTTTTGACTTTGATGCTCTACTCCCCTAACATACAACCTAGTCCTTCAAACATGTCTTCATATTTGGCCAGAACATCAGCTTGGATCGTATGGATTCTTCGGATCAAATTGAGCTTTCTGCATGCATTGAATACCAAAACTGGTTGCCCCTCCTGTACAACAACTTGAAATTCAAGGTTGTAATAGAAATCTTTGTGCTCACAAAGGAGGTTTGTTTTTCCTTTGGGTGTGATCTTGTGTCCTGATACATCACTAGCCGAGCACAAGACCTATAGGGGGTCTCAACTCCTCTTGCACAACTTGAGGAATAACATTGCACTGTGCCCCAGTATCTAACTTGAATCCCAGCTTTCTATCATTCACTTTCAGATCAATCATCCAGTCTCCATCATCTCCTGCATGGACAACCTCAACAAAGAATTCAGTATGCCCATCTGGCTCATCTGTCATTTCATGTACTGCTTTCTGTTGGGCTTTCATTTGTCTGGGCTGTTGGGACTTGCACATTCGGGCAAAATGATTTTGCCTGTGGCACTTACTGCACTCTTGACCATATGCAGGACAAAGTTCTTTCTTCCACTCATGTTGTCCACCACAGAACTTACAAGGACGTTTCATATCTCTGTTATCTTAAGGCCTCTTCTGAATCGTCATGTCAGGAATCGGCGTCTGCCTCATTGCATGAACAACTGATTGTCCATCAAGAATGTTCATGTCGGCCTTGGACAACTCAGATGCGCGACATGCTTTCACACATTTATCCAAGTCCAATTCAGGTTAAATAAGACAACTTTGGAGACTCAACTTACGGTTCAGAATATGATTCTATTGGCATCATATATAGATCTCAATATGCTTTTCAACGACAGCTGGTGCTATCACCAATATCATTACAGGGGCTTGTCATGTTTGGCTTGCTCTTGTCACCATAATCACAATACGACCTGTTTCTGTGTTCATATGTGCAATTCAGGCATCTCGGGCACTTTTCTCGTTCTCCTCCACGTCACGGTTGTTGTACTGTCGTCCATGTGGTCGTCGCTGCTCGCCATCAGGCGGGTATTTTGTTGCCGATCTTGGTGGCTTCGTAGAGCAGATGTTCATGCATTTATTTAGGTTCAACTCTTGTGTCTGCAATAACTTCTCTCACAAGGCATTGTGGTCGTGGATACCGCACACAATGCGGTCTTTTAGGAGATCATCCTCCAGATTGTGGAGTTCAGTTTTTCACGAGGGCCTTTACAATTAGTAATAAAGATTTTTTCTAAGCCTGCTTTATGTCTTATTTTCATGGAAAAAAGGTTGGGACAATTTACTGTAAGAGGGTGTTGCCCAGTGACACCTTAAAGAAAACCATAAATATCTTAATGGTTCAAGAATTTTTTCGGGATATTTTGCATGTTAGAGTGTATGTACAGTTGAAGGAATATAATAAGTAACATTTCATACTAAAATTAAGAATTTCCCCAAGGGTCTACTTTAAAAAAAACTGTTACCACACATACTGGCTTTGGAATGATAGAAACTTATTTTAAATTTCACTGAAAAAGACTCCACATAGTTTTTTTTTGGTGTGTAAAGAGTGAAATTTTACCCCTAATTTGTTTGTACTAACTGTCAGTATGAATTGATTTATTGATTAAAGATGAAGTTGAGTTCTGGTCATGCGATTGCATTGTGAAAGAAACGGTGTGGAATCGACCAGAAAAGGTTGATCACCTAGCATATAAGAANCACACAATGCGGTCTTTTAGGAGATCATCCTCCAGCTTGTGGAATTCAGTTTTTCACGAGGGCCTTTAAAATCAGTAATAAAGATTTTTTTTTAAAGCATGCTTCATGTCTTATTTTCATTGAAAAAAAGGTTGGGAAAATTCAAAAATTGGTTGGGACAATTTACTGTAAGAGGGTGTCGCACAGTGACACCTTTAAAGAAAACATAAATATCTTTATGGTTTGAGAATTTTTTCAGGATTTTTTTGCATGTTAGAGTGTATGTACAGTAAAAGTAATATAATAAGTAACATTTCATACCAAAATTGAGAATTTCCACACACTTTTAAAAAACTGTTACCAACACATACTGGCTTTGGAATGATAGAAACTTATTTTAAATTTCACTGAAAAAGACTCCACATAGTTTTTTTTTGGTGTGTAAAGAGTGAAATTGTACCCCTAATTTGTTTGTACCTTTTATTAATATTTGATATATAAATCCAAGCTAAATCCAAAACGATCTAATAGCACAAATTTTTCCTCACTTACGTCAGCGACAAAAATTCAAAGACGTAGCTATAGCTTGGTGAACAAATTCGCCAATTCAGAACTGGTCCAAGAACACCACTGAACTGCATTGCACTGCCACTGTGGCACTGTACTGCACTGCGCGCTGGTAGGCACTATCACGAGGTGCGAGGGGGGGGGGACACCCCCTCCAACACCCGCCCCCCTGCACAGTTGCTTTGCACCCTCAAATTCTACACTTTGGCCCCCTAAGAAAATTCCCTGGCGTCTCCCCTGTATAGAGCCGTTTGTGAAAGATTATCTTGTTTTAAGGAGAGAATGTTGTTGATTGTTTTAATGAGATAAGAATATTGTTCACATGTCCCTTCTCAGGCTTCATAAGTACATGTTCTTGGACACAGTAATAGTAATGATAAACTTACCAGCCCAGGAAAGCCTAATTAACATTATGCCCCTCATGAGTAACATGCAGGCAGTATCAAACATCAAACTGAAGCTGCTTGATCAGCAGTGAGAATTAATGGCATGTTCTCTTTTTCTAGATGTCTTTACAATTGCAAATGTATAACAAATGATCGTAATCTCCTTGTGTTTACTACCATGATGGTCATGATCATACTATGTAAACTTTTGAACCATGCAGAAATAAATAAATGAATAATTTGTGCAATTGTGTGACGTTGTGACTATAAAGCTGAACTCCAACTATATCAAAACGTAACCATCACTGATTGCTTCATTGTCATGTTCTAACCTTACAGAGTATGGACCAAACTTTGTTGACACATCATTTATTCTGATTTAATCAATGTTGGTGATGAGAAACCAAGTTACATGAGGATTCACTTTTAAATTTTTATCACAGTTGTATAACCTAGATTTATATTTTCTACTCTCAGAGTAATTAATCTGAGAGTTGCACCATGCCTCATTGTGAAATCAGAGAAGTCTTCCTGTAATAGAATGTTATCATGTATTTGTATGAATAGGCAGTCGGGCACATATATGTACCGTATTCTTAATTTGATTGTAATGTATTGTAAAAATTGTAATAAAGAGATGCCAACCTATACCAGTATGGAAAATGCTGTCCTTTTTATCCTAGTTACTAAAGCTTCATCTTGCAATTATGACAATAAAAATGCCCAGTGCAAAATTATTTCTCTGGAGAGTTCTTGATCAGAAGTTGTTTGCTTATTACATATTGCATGCTTATCTTATGTTTATGCATATCTCATAGAAAAATTATGCATATTTTATGCAAACATATACATGTACATATTTGCTTATTAAATATGGCATGCTTATTATAGATTGGAAATTTGGGAACTACCAGTTAGTGGCAATTAAGAAGAATAAAAAATACTGAGGAACCTCATTATAACAAACACATTCAGGCAATGGAAATTATTTTGTTTCATAGAAGTGTATTGTACATGTATAAGCAAAACAAACATGAGTTATCTTTTCCATTTATGAGGTTCCACTGCAATGTAATTCCCAAAATGAAGATCACACCAGCAGAGTGCATTATTCATATTTCATTACTGTATTTATTTAAAAAATGAATACTAGTATATACATGGAACACAGTAATAATATAATAACACTGTTATGCACACCAATAAATGAAGTCAATTGATCTGTTGACCAAAGCAAAATAGAAGTCATCTTCTCATGGTTATGCAATATAAAGAGGACACTGCTAAATTTAAAGTATTATATACAGTTATCAAGTTGATCTTGGGATGCTTCATCAGAGGAACATGATTAAAACATTTCCCAAATGATCCTTGGAGGTTAAGTTTTGCATGACCGTGTAAGAATCATTTATTAAGTTTGTGGTTCACCATCTAGGTTGTTGTAAAAAGGAATGTTGGGTTCGAAGGGGATAGAGAGAGAAGAGGGAAGGAGGGAGAAAGATTATGTCATGTTCTATCCCATTGAGGACTACTTGAGATAGTTGTTGGGTCCTGAAAAGGACTGATGAACCAAGAGAGAGAGAGAGGCCGAGTCCCTCCCTTCACATTCACAACTTGGTTCACAGAATACAACTTTCTCTACTACCCAATTTCTCTACTTCTCTCGGAGCTCTCCATAGGACGAAACACGAACAAATACTCCTCCTTCGTTCTCTCTTTGCTTTCAATCCCTTTAACATCCAACAAATTTTTTTTAGGAATAACCCTACAAACATGAAGAAAAAAACAATGGTGTGTGAATGAATATGTGACCTTGAAAGTTAAATCTTCACATTGAATGATCCCAAGCTCTAATCAGTTCATACATGTATCTCTAAGACAGTGCATGTGGCCATCAAGTTTTCTATATACCACATTAACAAGAAATGTAAAAGAAATCAATGACCCAAATGCATATTACATCAGGCACAACCATGGCATCAGACAGAGGTATCAAAACACTTTGGTATAAAATCAAAATAATATTGCTTTAATTCACACATGATAGTATTAAATTGCTCATTTGCTCTAACCAAATATATCAACAGTGCAGGTTTGCACTTCACAGCTTCAAGAAAATGTCCTTTCACATTAAAATGTCCACTCCTTGCATTGGTTTGGAATCTGCATCAAACTATCAAATGATCACCTGATTTGCAATCATGTAGTTACTCTGAGATGAAGCGAACCACTTGATTAGCCCACCAGAGCTCTCGGTGAAAGTCTGCTGTTGCAGCACATTATGTAGAATGTTCAATGAAGCTATTGTTCACATTTTGCAACTTATATTTCAACATCAAAATCTCATGTAGCAGCTGAAGCAATGATACGATCTTTGAAAGGTCCCATAGCATTGGTGGCCTGCAACCCAAGACTCCTGATGAGTACTGCTGCAGGGTTATCGGTAGAGTAGAGTCTCTTGAGAGCATCTATGGTACCCATGACGGGGAGAATGTGACGCTGGCGCTGTGTCTCGTACTCCTCCAGATGAGATACGGAACCTAGGATGTGAGAAACCAGATGATTCCATTCTTAGCATTTCACTTTGTCACTAACTCAAGTACAAGCAGAGCCTGTTCATTCAAAACAATACAACTCTTTATAGCTTGAACAGAAGTGAAAAACTAAAATATTGCTGCAAAGCCAATTGCTAGAGTGTATTGGGTAGTATTTATTTTTTTAAAAATCAGCATTAACCCATTATAGATTGTAATAACTGGTTGTTCTGGGATCACCAACTTACAGAGCTCAGCTGCACCCATTATATCTTATTTCATACTGAACATAACATCCTTTCTGTTTTCAGTGCTTCTACTTCTACCCCAAGTAACTAGGGGGATTCCCCCTTTACCATTTTCTAGAAAATAGTAGAAGATCATTTATGTAATTTTCAAGTCTTAATGCACTAAAAAAAAGCACTAAAAAGTTAGAGGAAGCATACATCGAGGCAAAACAAAAGTTACTGGATGGATATGATCAAGCCAGGGGCATGGACATGTACAGAAGGAATATCTTTATCATCTTACCTAGATCTTTTCCCATTGAGGCAGCTTCTGACAAGACCTGTGTAAGGGATGTGACATCACCGAAACCTAGGTTGATACCTTGACCTGCAAGGGGGTGAACCCTGTGGGCTGCATCTCTGGAAAATAAGAAGAATAACAAAATCGGTTCATTAGGAAGATATCACAATTAGAAGGGTAATCTGAATCAAATTATTAAAAGTCTGTCAGTGTATTTTACAATGTTCACATTCTTTAGGAGGAATATAATCTGAACTAAAAACTCCAATATTGTGGATAGTAATCTGAGGTGTGATCAGTTTTCATTGCCACTACAATGAAGTGTAGGTTAAAGTCTATGTCATCACAACTGAATGTTACATATTTCCCTAGCCCTAATGGAGAAAGGATGGGAGAGGAAAATATAGAGAAAGAGAGCTAAAAATTACAATACCTTCTTCAATGGCATAAAAGAAACACCATAACATAAAATTCAAACCCATAATATTCTTTCAAAAGGTCAAGACATAGAGGCTTTTTCCTAAAGTGCCCCCAACAAATCATCTTAGTGGAATCTTCCCAATAATAATAATTGCAATGCACATCCAAGGGGTAGGGGGCTCTATAGCTGGATGCTCCCCTCCCCCATCTGCACCTCCAAGAGTGGCAGGAATGCCCCTTGCAAGCCATAATCTGAAACCTACCCAATAAGAGCCACCCTGTCCGTGATGTATCTCGGTGCATGGCACAATCCAAGGGGGAAGGAGGCTCGACTGCTCGCACCAACCCCTGCGATACTGGGAGGGAGCTGACGGATAGATGACCCATCAGGTTTGATAGCTGACAGCAAACCTTCAAAGAGCTGAGTGGCAGTATCTACAGTTCGGTTGTGGTGGCTATCATCCCACTACCGACAAAAAATGACATGCAAATTAAATTGTTTAGACTAATAAGTGACTTTGATCAGATAGACTCTCTGCAGAATTGGAGCTGCAAAGACTTCATGACCTAGATTATCCCATTCTAGCCCATTTATCGATTATAAATGTGATTTCATGAAACCAAATTTCATCAGGTAAAACTTTGATATTCACATCACACATCCCAAAGTGAGTTGAAACAAACACTGTAAACTACGAGACATTAAATGATCTTTAATATCTTCCTATAAATACAAAATACTTGATGCAGAAAACAAATAAAGGCGTCCTCTTACAAAAGCATTGTTGACAGCTTCTGTGAAGTCCTGTTCGTCCATGTTGACTAGCTCCTTGGAATGTTCCTTACTGGTTGACCACACTAAAGAACTCTGATCATCGGTCAACTATGGGTTACACCATAAACACATAAAAGGAAAAAAAAATAACATTTAACGGTAACCGGGAAAAGATACATATTCTATGGAGAAACATCAATTTTTAATACAGTGATCCAATTGTGTTATATTTTCTAAAAAGTACACTTAAATGAGAAAACAAGAGCCAAGTCTGATAAAGAGCTGCGATTGGTTCAAATTGATCTAAATTCCTTGAGTCAATCGCAGAGTTACATGATGCACCACGCGTTACCCCAGGGTACCGTAGTACCCCGGGGTACCCCGTTGTGTAGCGCCATCTCGCATCCACTCGAGTACAATGTATGGAGTTCGTGTACATACACTTATGAACATGACTGACAAAGAAATGCGGACAAAATATACAGTTCCTCAGATAGACAAAGGAACATCCCTTCACTGCTATTATGTAAAAAATATGTAGAACAGGTGTCATATGCATATTCACCTGTTCTACACATTTTTACATAATAGCAGTGAAGGGATGTTCCTTTGTCTGCCTGAGGAGCTGTATATTTTGTCCGCTTTCTTTGACAGTCATGTTCATAGTGATAGTTCCGTGGTATCTCTATGGTGTATACTGGTGTGCATGCTTGCACTGCTCGCGCTATAACGCTCGCTCACGATCACAAGCAAAAAGATAATACCACTTCATAATGTGATTTTCATTTTTATTATTCAATTGGAAAATTTGTTCATTCACAACACATGAGATTATCATGACTGCTGTACACAGATAGCGTCATCACACAAAATAGAACTTTCATTTATAATTAATAATTTTAATTATACCACAATAATTATACAGGGTGTATCATAAGAGCATGAAATGATATCAATAATAGAATAATTACTCATAACAACAATGAATTTTAGAAATACAGGACTTAAAGAATTTTTTACAAGAACATTGGACACAATTGAAGGTTGAAAAAAATCACACAAAAATAATTTCCCACTTTTTGGTAACCCAGGGTTAATTAAATAATTAATAAAATTAAATAATTCAACAAAATGGCCGAATTTTTTTTGGTACCCCAGGGTACCATTTATGTCATCACATCATGATTATACAAATGACCTTCACTATTCTAAACAATGAATGAACACAACTGGAGATCTTTGAATCTGAGTTTTTCACTGATATTAGGAATGCACAGTATTAGACAATGTTTTACCGCTTTGTTTTACATGCAATTTTTCCTATACAGAAAATGATTGTGCAGAATAAAAATGAAAAACATCTAATATCATTTTTTTTAAAAACATATTCCAAAATATAAGCAAAGCAAAGAAGTCAGGAGAAAGGATGACAAATGGTAAACATTGAAGAGAAAGANAACACGTGGCGAAAAAAACCTCCCACCCGAGTTTTACGATAAACATGACATATTTAGAATATGAAGGCATTTGAAGAGCCATGCTTTTCGGGGAACATGTCTAATCTGATGTTCTTCCACACTTGCATAATAACAAATGTTAAAGTTCACGAATTATTTTTCACCTCTTCCCAGAACTCAACCTTCTCTTTAAATGAGAAAACAAGAGCCAAGTCTGATAAAGAGCTGCGATTGGTTCAAATTGATCTAAATTCCTTGAGTCAATCGCAGAGTTACATCATGATTATACAAATGACCTTCACTATTCTAAACAATGAATGAACACAACTGGAGATCTTTGAATCTGAGTATTTCACTTATACTAGGAATGCACAGTATTAGACAACGTTTTACTGCTTCGTTTTACATGCACTTTTTCCTATACAGAAAATTATTGTGCAGAATAAAAATGAAAAAACGTCTAATATCATTTTTTTTTTAAACATATTCCAAAATATAAGCAGAACAAAGAAGTCAGGAGAAAGGATGACAAATGGTAAACATTAAAGAGAAAGACCAAGAAAAATGGTGTCAGACTTGGTAGACATAATTAAGAAGGCGACTAAAGATAGAGATAATTTAAGAAGAAGAACTAAAGAAGGCTCTGGTGTGTGGACCTGCCCGGCTTTGGTAAAACACCTGAGAGAACAAATAACCTTTACTGCGCACACATATAACCATGATACTCACTGGCAACAATGCAATAGGCCCAGAAGGGAGAAATCTCTGCCATGCTACAATGTTCTCAGTTGGCTGTGAAGAAAATGTGGAATATAATCAGTTTGATTTATTGAATCTAAATCAGTTTGATTCATGAATTCAATATGATACATTTAATTAGAGAATATCTATACATTAAACAAAGTCTACCTTTAAAAAAATCCAATGTCTGTACATCATATAGTTGTACATTTTAGCATATTGTGGTGAATTTCAGAAGTACGATACATAAAATAGAAACTTTCTAAGATGAATTAATGACATGCACACTAATAACATGATGGTAAAATTTCGAAAATGTAGATCAGCACACTTTTGTCCTTCAAGGAGAAAAAAAAAGAAGATGCTATTTTAAGTCCCAAAACATCATGTACCAAATTGAGGGCCTGGAAGCCTCCAATTCATTCTCCCAAAGGCACACATTCATTATATTGATTATGTTACCTCTGCCAGCTGTAGAGTAGCCACCACGCCCCACTGATCATAATCCCATCCTATCTCCTTGAGTCCAGCTAGCTTCCTCACCCCAGACCTGGCTCCATCTGCTCCAATGATCAGCCTGGTCTTAATGATGCTATCGTCATCCAGGTGGAGTTGAGCCCAGCTCTCCTCTTCAAACAACCCCTGCGGTGGGATCTGGATGGAGGTCAGTCTGGGAGAAAGAGCATGTAAATCATCTAACTTTAGCACACAGTGTTTTCATTCTTAGAAAAATTCTTTTCATGACCGGTATATGATCTCATGTTAAAAAATGTAAGCAGAACAAAAATTATTTGTCACAGGTTTTTTTTCAGTATCATAATAATAATAATAATAATACAAATAATATGTCTTGTTAACCCAGGGTAGCCTTATAAGTACTCATACTATTCTCTCTGAGCGCTCTGCAGAAATATCATTATGCAGGCTTTATTTGTTCTTTATTTTTTTTAATGTAACCATGTAAGTACATAAAAACTAGAGTGATGTAAAACATTATTCTTTCAATATCAAAATCCCCCAAAAAGTAAATTACTTCACAGCAAACAATGAATCACTGAAATCATTGAAAACATAATTCAAAGAGTATACATACATTCATTCATAGTGTAGTACAATTTACGTGGAAATAGATTTCTTCAAGCAAATTTGCTCTGTAAAACAGGAATTGTGTAAATTCATTTTCGCCCACAGTTTGGTTCAACCTCATAAAGTCACAGTCTAACAAATCAAAATAACTAGCAAGATGAGTTACCTCTTTTCATACTGCACTTCGACATTTTCTTTCACCTCCCCAAGCTGCCTGGAGAGGGCAGCATTGGTGAGGTCATTTTCCACAATGTAAGCCATGTCTTCTAAGAGGTCAGCTGACTTGTTGAATGCAATGAGAGCGTCGGAGCAGGCATCCCAAACCTGCATCCTCCTGAATGGTTTGACCCGCATCTCAGCCATATGATGCCATGCCCCAACATCTGGATCCATGTCGAACATGTAAATTGAATCGAGAACAAGACTATTTAGTGATTGGTTTATACATGTAATATCAATTTAATAATACTGGGGGAAAAATGTTTATTCATGAATTAAATAATGTAAAACTGTAAATAATACAAGACATTCTCAAATACTATTACTTTGCAATTTAACAAAGAAATTATTGACTAGAAACAGAAATGGGAAATATGCCTTTTCTATATATATCTATGTTATCAATACACCTGGCTGTTTTCGGACAATTGTTTTTTTTCCTCCATCTTATTTGATGTTGCTGTAAACAATATCATGAAAAGAAGTATTTTCCAAGTTTGTGTCTTAAGTTGATAAAATATATCAAATAAACCAAAGTGCAAGTCAGAGCTAAACAAAAAACAGAAATGATTATTAGGAGCCACAATAATTGGGCAGAGCTCGACACTAACAGTTGCCAGGGATACATGAGCGCCCCATCTAAGTTTAGGACCCCAAAACCAATCGGGTGCACACAGACTCTGAAATATCAAATCTGGCCCCCTCCCCCAAAAAGTTAAGTGTGGAGCCCTAAATGGGAAAAAATAATACCACCACCTCATTCCTGCCATCTACATGTATATCATATATAGGATGGTATGGCAACAAGGTTGTAAGAGATATTTGGTAATTGGGGATGGGAACCCCTTACCTGTGAGTAGTTTGACCGAGTTATGGTTGAGTGAACAAACACTGTTGCTATACTTGGATGGAAGCTCGTTCAACTGCAGAGGTATCTTACCCTGCTCCAACAATAGGATTCTATGATCACCAAGTGATGGTTCAAAACCTTA
>BEXV01002242.1:19867-32652 GCA_003118195.1 Hemicentrotus pulcherrimus
TGGTGATGATGATGATGAAAATGGTAATGATGGTGATGGTGGTGATGGATGATGATGATGATGATGATGATGATGATGATGATGATGATGATGGTGATGATGGTGATGATGATGGATGATGATGATGATGATGATCGTGATGATGGTGATGATGATGATGAAAATGGTAATGATGGTGATGGTGGTGATGGATGATGATGATGATGATGGTGATGATGGTGATGGTGATGATGATGATGATGATTGTGATGTTGTTGATGATGATGATGTTGATGGTGATGTCGAAGATAATGATGATGATGCAACGCTAGAATTTAATATACATGTACATATAGAGTGTTTATTACACCAGTTTGAAGGCAGAAAAATAGGAATCTTTCCTCCAAAATAAGAAGGGTCGGCGGCTATAAGGGTCAAAGAACTTCATTATCTGAATCTGGCTCGCATCCTCTAATTTTATGAAGATGAAGCGTCTTCAACAGACCTAGGAACTTTTCATGCTGACCTGCGAACGAATTTCACTGCTGGATTCCCAGGGCAGCGTAAACAAACAGGCACACCTTGCCTGCCATGTGTGTGCCTAAGAGCCAGTTCAGACTGAAGAAATTATACAAAACTTGTATAAAGAAACATCTAAAGAATCATCTTCTGGGAAGAGGTGAACAAGAATTTGTGAGCATCCTCATTGTAATTATCTAAGTGTGGAATAACATCAGATAACAAATGTTCCCTGAAAAGCATGGCTCTTCAAATGCCTTAATACTCCTTATATGCCATGTCACAGCATAACAATCGGGACAGATTTTTATGCCACATGTTCGTGTAGTCCCATATACACATATTTCTGTGTACAGTGCTTGTAACTTTACCAAGACCGGGCCAAATTTCTTATCATTTTGATGATTCCAGAACCTTGCAGTACACACCAATACTTGTATGCTAGATGATCAACCTTTTCTAATCGAATTCACACTGTTACTTTCACAATGTAATCGCATGACCGGAACTCAACTTAATCTTTAAATACATGTAGTTCAGCAGGAACTGTTTTAAAGGACAAGTCCACTCGAAAAATAACTAACTTTCAATAAAAGCAGAAAAATCAGACAAACCAATCAAAAAAAGTTTGAGCAAAATCGGATAACTAATAAGAAAGTTATGATTTTTTGAAAAAGTTTGTGAAACTATGGAACAATGAGATTCACAACACGAATTGCCAAGATGGTTATCAGTTTGTGACGTCATGTCCTCACAACTTATCAATTGCTTTACATGTACATAGTTTAATCCAATAAATTTCTCTTTTTATACCCCAAAACTTGATTTCCCCATGCCTTTGCCCAGGTTATATGATTTGTATCATATTGCGTGTGTGACATTTCCCAAAAACTTTTATGAATTTTGAAGAATTGATACTATTTTCTAAATATTGTATTTCATAATTATTGATTTTTATATGAATAGTTTATCGAAATTCATTTTTTTCATGATTTGATTGGACAAAAACTACTCTTTATTTGTGCATCCACACAAACACACATTACTAACAATCTAACTTGGATGCTAGTGTGAAGAAATAGGATTCTTAGGGTAAAAATAGGAAATTTATATCATTAATATACAGGAAATAATTAGTGCATAGTGAGGACCATACGTCACAGACTCATGAGTGAGTTGCCAATTTGTGTAGTGATTTTCAAAGTTTTTAATGTCATTAAACATTCATAACTTTCTTATTAGTCATCCGATTTTGCTCAAACTTTTTTTGATTGCTTTGTCTGATTTTTCTGGTACTATTGAAAGTAAGTTATTTTTGGAGTGGACTTGTCCTTTAACTCAGATGGATCTGCAATTTTGCATGCTAACAAGGTACCGTGACTGGATACAGCAAGCAGCTGATATGCTCCAGACATAATACATGATGGAGCTCATGGGGGAGCTCATAGAGGGTTGACCTGGAAAAACATGAAGCTGTCCTGGAAGCAAACTACATAGTGCAATTCCCAGGTCAGTGTAAACAAGGAAGCAGACAGCTGACTAGTCTACAGGAGCAGACTCTGATACATGTATGACACTTCAAAATAATTACATAATACATGTACATGATGGAGGTCATAGGGAAGCCCATAGAGGTTGACCTGGGAAAAACATGAAGCTGACCTGGAAGCAAACTTCATAGTGCAATTCCCAGGTCAGTGTAAACAGGGAAGCAGACAGCTGACTAGTCTACAGGAGCAGACTCTGATATGACACTTCACAATAATTACATAATACATGATGGAGCTCATAGGGAAGCTCATAGAGGTTGTTGACCTGGGAAAAACATGAAGCTGACCTGGAAGCAAACTACATAGTGCAATTCCCTGGTCAGTGTAGACATGGAGGCAGACAGCCGACTAGTCTGCAGGAACAGACTCTGATATTACACTTCAAAACAATGACATAATACACGTACATGATGGAGCTCATAGAGGTTGACCTGGGAAATAAATGAAGCTGACCTGGGAAATAAATGAAGCTGACCTGGGAAATAAATGAAGCTGACCTGGGAAATAAATGAAGCTGACCTGGAAGCAAACTACATACATGTAGTGCAATCCAGGTTCAGTGTAAACAAGGAGGCAGACAGCTAACTAGTCTGCATGAACAGACTCTGATATGACACTTCAAAACAATTCTATAAAGTCTAGAGTTGAGCATAGCCATGTTAGAGTCTTGCTGTGTCAGGAGATGCTACAGTAGAGGTGATGTAGTCGAGTGGATATATCACTGGACTCTGAGTCACAAGGTCCGCGGTTCAAGTCCCACCGCAGCACTAATGTCCTTTGGCAAGATATTTCTCTATCGGGTACATTTGTCACTCTCCACCCAGGTGTTAAATAAATGAGTGCTCGGTAGTATGCGAAAGATAATGTGCTTTAGCAAGTGTGCACTTGTAAAAATGAAGCCTGGCTGGAACGCTCCCANTTTGTCTGATTTTTCTGGTACTATTGAAAGTAAGTTATTTTTGGAGTGGACTTGTCCTTTAACTCAGATGGATCTGCAATTTTGCATGCTAACAAGGTACCGTGACTGGATACAGCAAGCAGCTGATATGCTCCAGACATAATACATGATGGAGCTCATGGGGGAGCTCATAGAGGGTTGACCTGGAAAAACATGAAGCTGTCCTGGAAGCAAACTACATAGTGCAATTCCCAGGTCAGTGTAAACAAGGAAGCAGACAGCTGACTAGTCTACAGGAGCAGACTCTGATACATGTATGACACTTCAAAATAATTACATAATACATGTACATGATGGAGGTCATAGGGAAGCCCATAGAGGTTGACCTGGGAAAAACATGAAGCTGACCTGGAAGCAAACTTCATAGTGCAATTCCCAGGTCAGTGTAAACAGGGAAGCAGACAGCTGACTAGTCTACAGGAGCAGACTCTGATATGACACTTCACAATAATTACATAATACATGATGGAGCTCATAGGGAAGCTCATAGAGGTTGTTGACCTGGGAAAAACATGAAGCTGACCTGGAAGCAAACTACATAGTGCAATTCCCTGGTCAGTGTAGACATGGAGGCAGACAGCCGACTAGTCTGCAGGAACAGACTCTGATATTACACTTCAAAACAATGACATAATACACGTACATGATGGAGCTCATAGAGGTTGACCTGGGAAATAAATGAAGCTGACCTGGGAAATAAATGAAGCTGACCTGGGAAATAAATGAAGCTGACCTGGGAAATAAATGAAGCTGACCTGGAAGCAAACTACATACATGTAGTGCAATCCAGGTTCAGTGTAAACAAGGAGGCAGACAGCTAACTAGTCTGCATGAACAGACTCTGATATGACACTTCAAAACAATTCTATAAAGTCTAGAGTTGAGCATAGCCATGTTAGAGTCTTGCTGTGTCAGGAGATGCTACAGTAGAGGTGATGTAGTCGAGTGGATATATCACTGGACTCTGAGTCACAAGGTCCGCGGTTCAAGTCCCACCGCAGCACTAATGTCCTTTGGCAAGATATTTCTCTATCGGGTACATTTGTCACTCTCCACCCAGGTGTTAAATAAATGAGTGCTCGGTAGTATGCGAAAGATAATGTGCTTTAGCAAGTGTGCACTTGTAAAAATGAAGCCTGGCTGGAACGCTCCCAAGGGAGTGGAGAATTTGCATACATTGTGTGCGGGTAAGCCTGAATCTGATTACAGGGGTAAAAATATATATCTGTAAAGCGCTTTGAGAGGGCCTGCGGTCCTGAAAAGCACTATATAAGAATGAGCTATTATTATTGTTATTATAGTACAGGGCCTGTTAGGTGCAGTAGACCATGTACATGTAGTTTGCATAGTCTCAGAGTTCAGACACTGTGTTTGGCACTAGGATAGAAAAGGGTCTGTGGCTGCAGACTACCGGCTGACTGCCATGGGTGTGCATTAGGACCTGTGTGCGGAATGAAGAACCCTGGAGTAGTAGGTGTGAGAAGAGATGATGTTGATAGGGTGAATGGTTGCTAAGGAGGAGAGATGGAGAGTGAGATGATGATATAGAGAGTTAGATGATGAGATGGAGAGAGGGATGATGAGATGGAAAGTGAGATGATGAGATGATTGTTTCAATGGAATGGTACCGGTGGTTGGTTTGAATCACAGAGAGAAAAAAAAGGATGAGATTTAATCTTAATGACAGTGATTGTTTGGAGAAGGGTGAGGTAAATTGTAAGAGGGGGGAAGATGAATTGATTACTGGTGGTTTTCTTTAATGATAATGATGTTCATGATATTTATGATGTTGTTATACCAATGAGGAAGATTCAACCAGTCAAGATGATGGTGATGATGATGGTGATGGTGATAGTGATGGTGATGATGATGATGGTGATGATAATGAAGATGATGATGGTGATTGTGATGGTGATGATGATAATGATGATAGTGATGGTGATAGTGATGACGCTGATGATGGTGATAATGATAACGGTGATGATGACGATGATGATGGTGATGATGATGGTGATGATGATGGTGATGATGGTGGTGATGGTGATGGTGGTGGTGATGATAATGATTATGATGATGATGATTATTATGATGAGGATGATGATGATGGTGATGATGATGGTGATGATGGTGGTGATGGTGATGGTGGTGGTGATGATAATGATTATGATGATGATGATTATTATGATGAGGATGATGATGGTGATAATGATAACAGTGATGATGATGAGGAAGAGGAGGAGCAGAAGATGATGATGACCATGAAACATTTGCAATGAAAATAAAGGAAAAAAAAACAATAATCTTACCCATCTGCAAAGTATCGACAAAATACAATAACGTACAACATGAAATTCCCTCTGAACATATATCCAGGCACACCACCAGGTACCTATCCATTTAAACTTTCCTCTCACATCAATTATTCGAAGCAATGACAAATAGACAAACAATGGAGCTGATAGGGAGAGAGAGAAAGGAAAAAACAGAGAGACAGAGAGGGGGTGGCGATGCACAAGACATAGCACATGCACAGTTTAATAACATATATATATATACATTATTCATACCCTTACCATGTTTTGTAATTTCTAAGTACAGGTACACTGTACAGGTGTACATGTACATATGAAAATTTGATTTATCTCAATGTACTGGGAATGTGACATATTAAAGAGAAGGTTGAGTTCTGGGAAGAGGTGAAAAATAATTTGTGAACTTTATCATTTGTTTGCAGGTGTGGAAGAACATCAGATAAGACATGTTCCCTGAAAAGCATGGCTCTTCAAATGCCTTTATATTCTAAATATGTCATGTTTATCGTAAAACTCGGGGTGGGGGGGGAGGTTTATTTCGCCACGTGTTCGTGTAGTCCCATATACATCTTTCTGTGTACAGTGTTTGTAACTTTACCAAATTTCTTATCATTTTGATGATTCCAGAACCTTGCAATACACACACATTCTTATATGCTAGGTGATCAACCTTTTCTAGTCGATTCCACACCGTTTCTTTCACAATGCAATCGCATGACCACTACTCAACTTCATCTTTAAAGCTTATCAGTACTAGTTTACAGGAGGGATTAGAGTGCCCTGCAAGGTCACTGGACAGGTGGTTATCTCATCAACTCAGCTCTCAAATAACATAAGAAAAAGAGGATCATGGGGGACCAATGGTCACCGATTAGGCATTGTTTTCTATATAGAGGCAGCAAGTCGCTAAAAGTAGTGCAGTGGGCCTTTAATGCTTACATCTAGAAGTATTCAACAAAGGCTCTAATGTCTACTTCTCATTCTCGAGTTATGAAAAACAAAAAACAAAAAACATTTACAAGGGGTATGAATAATGCAGTTGTTAACTGTATGGACACTATACCTGGGAGGAGAACCCTGGGTAATATTAAGTCCCTCTAAAGTACAGCTCTCCAGACAGTGACGCCTTACAACATGTTTGATGGACCTGTCTCGCTCGCGTAGGCAGGTATTTATCGTCTCTCATGCCACAGCCCTTTGAAAAGCTTTGAATATAGTCTCTTTTTATTTCTCTGTGTAGTAAATCCCTTCTCTTCTTCATCTCCCTGCTCTTTCTCTTTTCATCACACTCTTCCATCCTTTCATCTGCCTCTCTCGTGCCCTCTCTCTCTCTCTCTCTTTCTCTCCCCCTCCTCCCTCCATCTCTCTCTTCCCCCCTCCCTCTCTCTCTCTCTCTCTCTCGCTTTCCTTTCTCCTTTCTCTTGTCTTAATCATCACATTTTCTCCTCTTTCTTCCACTTCATCACCTGTACTTATATTGTATATTCCCTTCCCTGTATATTACTTAGCCACAAAAAAGACTCACCATAAAAAGCAGAAAAATGCAGCCACGCTCAAGAAACAGGATTGACGGTATTATACAATCAATCATTTTTTCAATATTTTGTGGGGGAGGCTTTCAAAAAAATCTTCCAAACATTTGACTCACGCCCTGATACATAAAAGCAGAATTAGTATTATTTCATTTTGCTTTTATAATAATATTTTTGTCATTCTGATGAATCACATGAAAAAGAAAAAGAAAACAAAATTCTGTCACTATGGACATTCATGCATGTAGATGTACATGTACATCTACATCTACATGTACATGAGCTCATAATCACCTCATTAAATGTACACTTGGGGACAATTAAAATATAATGTAGTTATTGCTAAAGCTCTAGATTAGCATGCAGTTCACCTATTTTGGACAGCACTTACCTAGAAACTCATTAAACGCACTGACCTCCCTGGGAAGGCCTACGTTATTGAAGCTTCCCGCATGAAGGAACACGTCGCCGGGCGGGACCACCTTGCTTAGATACGTCGTCTTAGAGAAGGTATCTGATGTGCATACAAACCTTGTGTGACCTTTGACATCCATGAATATGCATGAGGAGGGGAATGGGGCAGGGGTAGAAAGAAGGCTCATGTGTAAATGTACCTGCAACATTATCAATCACCTCACTGAAACATGTTTTGAACACAAGACCAAAGCTACCACGAGTTCAAGTCTACAAAGTTAAGAGACATCACGTAATGTAAGAGGGGATAGGAGCAAGCGCACTTTCACCAAGAGATACATGCTAGAATAGCGATCACTGCACAAGAGAAGCACAAAAGAAGCACGATAAAAGCAAAATTATGAGTACTGCAAACACAGAACATCTTGTAATACACAGATTTTTCTGCATCTCTCAAAAACAGTCTCAAGCATTTTAATCTAAAAACACAAGATAAATTGATGCATTTCCAAAATAACCTGGTGTCTCTATCTGTAAAAGATATTTGTTAGTGTCAAAATCGTTTGAGTATGAAAATGTACTGTATGTCTTTGGCAAAACATTGATTTACATTTGCCACTCTTTATCCAGGTGGTATATTGTACTACCTTGTAGGGTAATACATTCCAAAGCACTTCAACTTCAAGTGCATTTAGAGGGCATAATGCAGAAAAACTGTCCACAAGAATCGTACATGTTTGCAGAACTTGATTGCCGTGAAACCGACCAACTCACCTAAAAAGTCATTGAAATTTTTCACTTCTTTCCTCCGGCAGATTTTGGTGAAGTCCCCGGCGTGAATGAGTACATCGCCATCGGGGATGTCCGGTATACGATCAGTCTTGGAATGTGTGTCAGATATACACACAAACCTCACATGGTCTAGCCCAACAATAAACAAATATGTAAACAAACAACAATTTATCGATGATCTAAGCGTTTTCATGCTAGAAGCAGGTATCGAGCATGCGTTTTCACTATACAGCACTAACAATACACAGATCTAGCATTAACATATACATGTAGAAGGTGAACATCAAAATCACATTTACAATATTTATAAGTGTGTAAGTTTGGCTTTAGACAAATACCACTGTACATATATTGTTTGATTTCAAGAGGAACATTTTAGGCTAACAATTCTAAGCGCAACTTTCACATTAATACTGTACAAAAATGAAAATAAATTTGAAGTTACATCTGTAGACCTAAAACATGTACAGTATAGACCTACTGCATGTCTTGCATGATCTCATATGATATACATGTAAATCTAGTATGAAATATAATCCTTTATCAAACAAGCCCTTGGTAAAATCTGCTAATATTGTAAAAATTAGATCAATAAGTCACGAACACAAAGATTTTTAAATGGATCTTATTGTTTTACTAGAGCTCTTTTTAAAAAAATCCACACTTTATGGCTTTCCCACTCTGAAACGCTTACAATTTCCATATATTTTTCTTTACACTGATATTCTGTTAAAAGCTAAAACAGCCTTTTATGTTCTCCTCATCCAAGAATAATTAAGTACTCCAGAGTCCAAAGTGACAGCTTACAAGTGCATGATAATTTTATACAGAATACTCATTTGTATGTTTTCACTTCTTGTCATTGCTTTGAAACTTTCTTTTCTAAAAATTGAAGTGTCATTGTGTCAAGTTTTGATTGGAAAAAAAGGATGGCAGAAGCAGTTGTAGAAGAATTGATTTATTCATTTATATTATTATCATAATACATTTTTTTGAGGGGGGAGGGCTGTTCAATAGGTTTTTTGGGGTGAGGGTGTGGGAACTTTGGCTAGAACTTGTTTTGGGGGTAGGCCTACCCATGGAGAATATTTTGGGAGGCTACATGTACATGTACCGGTAAAGGAAAAAATATTAGGGAAGGGGGCTTGATTTAACTGAAAAAAGTGCATCTATCCACACAAAAACATATTAATATAACTTGAATGCTGGTGTGAGGAAAAGATTTTTTGTTTTTTTGGGGGGGGGAATTGGAATTTATATTTTGAATTTAAGAAAACAATTGGTGGATAGTGAGGCGACGACATCACAGATTCATGAGTGGGTTGCCAATTTGTAAATTTTTTACATTTTTTCATGTCATTGAAAATTCATAATATTTATCCGATTTTGCTCAAACTTTTTTCGATCGGTTTGTCTGATTTTTCTGCTTCTATTGAAAATAAGTTATTTGGGGGGTGGACTTGCCCTTTAAGAGACTAAATGAACAAGTAACAGGCATGCATGCACAAAAATACTGGTACAACACATTACAAATGATACACAAGTAAGATCAATACAGATAATGATAATATCTACAGTAGCTTACAGAATAACTTACATGTACAATCATTCAATAAGATTTTGCAAGGAACTGTACTTTATGATTATTTTTAAGACACCAAAACTAAAATCAGGAGATGACGGCAGCCATTTTGACTTCAAGTGATATGAATGTAATGAAACAGATATTCAATGTTTAAATAATGACTCAATTTGGGCTTTGTCATTCAACTACCTCATGAAGGACTTTTAACTATTCACTCATAAACAATACATTAAATATTTGTATAGAATTCGCAGGGTTCCTGGCATTTAACAAATACATAATTCCATGATTGTTTTCCCCTGATGAAGTTCAAACACAAGGAACATTATTTTGACAATTTTAACATTTGAAATGTTTGCAGAACCATCTCCTCCCCATGGACACCAGGCAAGATTTATAAAAAGAGACCAACTTGATTATTTTGGGAAAATTTTGAGCCAATGAATTTCCTTTTGATAATTCCCTGATTTTTCTCAAATTCAATAGCTTTTACCCTCACTAGAAAAGAAATGGAACTCATTTTTCTAGGTTTTCCCTGATTTCAAGGATTGCTTGGAACCTTGATTTAAGGGCAAGAAGAAATGAAAGAGAAACTCACCTTTTGGTTTTGGTGTGGCTGGATCAACAGGCGTTACAACGTCCACCTTCTGTTTGTAACGTATGGTGTCCCACACACGAGTTGGATTGTTGGTTTCTGGGTGGACCGTGATCTCCTTGGATTGCTCCTCGGATTCTGGTTGCTTTGCCGACAAGCTCCGCCCACTGGCTCCTTTCAACATCCGCCTGAGAACAAGAAAAAGATTCACAGGATATGTCAAAGATAATGGAGCAAAATCTTTCCATTTATACTTCAAATGTACATGTAACTGTAACAAGATGACATTTGTGCGACTTAATACTAAAAAAGGGCTTTTGAACCTTAAAAATGGAAACATTGGATTCTTTCAGTTTCAGGATTTTCTTTTGAAAAAAGGGATCTAATTATAGCAATTTGTGTCCTTCTGATTTTTGCGCTTGCCTTTTTTTTTTTTCTTCTTCTTAATAAAAATACTCTACACACCAAGGTTTGATTTTTTTTTCTTCATACATGTACATGTACATGTACTGTACATGTACATGTAGCAAAGGCCAAGATTACATGTACATGTATCTATTAATACCTTGAATACCTTGAATACAACACTGTACAAAACAACATTGTGGTTGAAGTAGTACGTGCATGCCCATAGCTGAGTAGCTGAAATGCACCCAAGGGAGTGGAGAATGTACGCTGCAATGTGCAGAATAGTATATTGTTGCCATGGAAACAATGTTACAAGGCCTTTTCTCTTTGAAGATTACATTTTAACAAAAAAGAAAAGGACGTCCATTTCACCACTTTGTTTCTCTTCGATTTCTTATGCTTCCAATCATTCTCTTTGTCATGTTTGAAGAAGAAAAAAAAAATCGACGCTATCACTTAACGGAATCAGCGGACAGAACCACTTCCACTCTCATAAAAAAGGGACGGCCAGAATCGCATTCTATTGTTTAGTTGAACCCAGTGACCAAGGTAATAGTATTAAAACAGCAAGTATTAAAGTGCTTTATAAGAAACAAACATTATTACTATTATTATTTTCATTTTCATTATCATTATTATTCTTTGTATTACACTATAGTATTTTTATTATCATAGACCCTACTCATTATCATAATTTGTATTATTATTATTTACATAATAATTAATAAAATAGAACTTACCTAAATGACATATTGAGTCAACCTGCAAAGACTTTGAAGCTTCAAGCAATAGCGGACAGATCTTCTTGATTCCAAGACGAGTTAAAATGACCAAGCACTGCAAAACAAGTTGGATCCTTCTTCTAATAAACAAGTTCTATTTTTGTTTGTCTTGATTTAAGGCTTTTTATATCATTCACAACTATGAATACATTCCAGGCAATAGAGTTCTTTATTTTGCAGAATAATTTGAAATTATCAATCCTGGTGATTGGAAGAAAATTTGACGTAAAGTTAGTTGTGGAACTCAAACTAAGCACTAACTAAATGGAGCTCCCCTGTGGCTGTGCAGGCTGTGAATTCATTTCGAACGACCAAGGCACAGATTTTATTTTTTTCTGCTGGCTTAAGCCTTAGCTTAGCTTAGCATTTGCCTGGTTTTATTGTAATGGTCTAATTTTGGACATTACACACAGAGTAAGACCAAAAGCATTCAAGCAGGAAATGTGACGTCCTTCCTTATTGTTGCACAACCATGGCATTACGAAATGAGTTCCTCCCCGCTAAGTAATCTTTACTGAGCTGAGCTGAGCTGACTGCATATGCATGAATCATCAATAAACAATACACCCACATCTGTGGATACACGGCTCACAGTCAACTGCTACGCCGGTGGGCCAGCCTCCTATGCTGACCGATCTCCGTTGCGGGTGACGCGGAAAAAAAAACCTCATATCATATTTGGAAGTTGATTCACTCTAATATTCGTGAAAATCTTTACCCGCGAACAGCCCTGAGCAAAGCTGCGGTGTAATATGTCCGATACACAAGGATTTGTGGCGTCTTGTGATGTGTAATCTGGCAAAATACGAAAATGTTACAATCCATTCCATAAAAATCGTCAGTTAAATTAAAGTCGGCTGCTCATTATTATTCCTGTCATATTTTTATCACTAGAGGGAGTTTCCATATTCTAAGCTTTGTTTTCAAGTCGAGTTTTCTTCATGATCAGTGCTTATAATAATGTATAATATTCTTTATTCTGAAACTTTATATTGGGCCGCTTACAAACAAATATAACTTTTCACCTTCTTCTTCTTGGCTTGACTTCCTCCAGTTTGGAGAACTGCAATTGGTGCATGCAGGTGTTGGTAATACACATATAAAAAGGATAGACAGGATTATAGTGACATCACAACCATGTCCTTGTTTTTAATCACAGCACATAACAAATTTTCTCCGAAGCGATGGAGAGAAATTATTAAACCACTTCATGACACCATAATTTTATTTCGACTAATAAAGTAAACAAATAGACATGGGTAGATTCAGAGTTTTAATCAATTTGAGAAATATGTCTTCTTCTTTTTTAAATCCATAAAATGTTCATGCACATAATCAGCGGCGTACGCAGGATTTTTT
>BEXV01002242.1:56595-68580 GCA_003118195.1 Hemicentrotus pulcherrimus
CCCCCACCCAGCCCGCTCCGGGAATGGAGGAACCGCAAATCTCCCCAAATCTCTGGTAAAGGGGTACTTTTGACTCAACAAAGTCTGGCTCGTAATACCGATTCACAGCAAAAAATCGGCCCGTAATGACTTTACACACCAGACTTTATAGGATGGAGTATATTCCATTACACTTTCAGATCAGTAGTGGTTCTAGAGGGGCACTTTGGGAGAGGGGGGCCCTAGCTCATAAGCAAAACCAAAACCCCCACCCCCCACCTCTCAACAACACTATTTAAACAAAATATCTAAATGGGACATCACAAAAAATGGATTTCAAATGTTGCGTTTGCTTCATTTAAAAAATATTCTCCCCAAACTTGTTGAGCCTTTTTTTATTTATTGCCATGTCCTGATTCTTCCTTCTCTGTAAAGTGCAAGGCCACATACATGTAGAATAAATGTATTTACACACCTCAAGATTTTCTTGTAATAATTTTGGTAAATTGCACATTCTTAGAGGCCAATTGGCCCGTTATTCTGGAATATTTGTGGTACCGGTATATTATCAATGTCCTTATCTTCTTTTTTTCCTTTTCACAGTTCTCTCACTTTCTCTCTCTTCTCTCTCCTCTTTAAAATTTACGTAGTATTTATTGTCTTATGATTAATGAAAATATGATATTGAAAATACAAGAGTTCTGCACTTTGTAGTCAGTTGAAAGGTCAGAGGTCAGAAACGTCAGAGCTAGAAGGGCATTAACTATGTGTTACGAATGAACTTCTTTCTTGCTCCAAGCGGATGTATTAATTTGTATTGAAAAATTTATGATCTAACTTCATAAAATGGAGATGAAAATGCTAAAAGTTGGTGCAATGATTTTGTCTTAAACCACAGAATTACTTTCATTTTGTTGTTTTATATGAAAATGAAATACACATTAAAGGTTACAAGTCAAATTTATGCGAACTATTTTTGTAATTTTTGCAATGAACCCCAAGAATATTACTTCTTTGAAGATACAGAATACTTTACTTGGTTTAATAGGAGATTCATAATATGTATTTTTAGCTTCCACCAACCTTAAAATGTAGTAGGCAAGCTTTCATCCCTTTTTGTGGACTTTCTCATTTCCATTCACTGTCGCCTATCTTCGCTCCAATGATCTTGGAGCGGCAAACTGCGAGAAATTGTGCAAAAAAAAATCACTTGGCTTGAGTTAGACCACAGGAGTGGACGAAAGCTTGCCGACCAACTAATTCAAAAGGTTGATAGAAGCCTCAAGCCCTCAACAACATCGTACGTTCTTTGCTTTGTCAATCTAGACCCCATTTCACAAAAATTGTCATCAGTGACAAATCACAGTTTTTGTTACAAGCTAGTGAAATCCCTGCTTTTGATTGGTTATCAGCAGATTTGTGAGTGATTTTTGTCAATTGTCATTAAAAAAAAAGGCTTTGTGAAACAGGTCCCTGCTCTCTACTTTGTGATTTTGAGAAAATCATAGTTATTTTTGCAGCTCATACAGAAAAGATTGTCATGATCATTGTAAAAAAGTGATGAGAATATCAAACGAATTACACACCTACACATTTGAAAGTAGGTAGGATGTGAAAGCTTGGTGTTATTATGCAAGAATTTGAAAGTGCCTACTGTGTGAATTTCAAATAGATATGTTCAAAACAAAAGTGAAAGGTTAAGGTACATAATTGACATGTAATATTTTACGCCTGCCCGGTGACTAATCTCCTTGAGTAGTATTTACCGTGTTTGCTGACTTTAAAGGGATCATGTAACAATGTTAAATCTGAGATACACGGCTCTACGTGTTATCAGTGTCTGTGATATGGTGTAATATTGAAGCCCTAAAAAAATCGCGCTTCAAAATGATCAAGTAGTGCCACAAAAAAGTAAAAATCTTTGAGTTACCATACTTATTTTCCCCAATAGACTGTAGTGTAATGTAAACCGTCAGGCGAACGGTTTTCAAAATTTGTAATTCCAATCATAAATATCTTGATAATCAGACAGGCGATCGGCTTGTAAAAGTAATGGGGTTTCTGACTGACCTAAAGGTTTACATCATGAGCTAAATCCAGAATTTTGTTTCAGAATCTGAGACAAAGTTACCGGATCCCTTTAACAGTTATGGTCTCACATTGACATGTGAATATAATCCCATTTAAAAAATGATATACATGTACAGTGTGACCCAGAAAAACGAAAGCGAGAATTGTTGATGTTTTATCGTAACTTAATCACAATTATAATTAATAAATGACACATATTTGTAAAGCTTAGATCCTCCTCTTTCATTTGATGCAACTCAAATGATGCATATTTCATGCATGAGTAAAAGCAATTTGAAGGAAGGAAACCAAAAATTCATTTGGCAGGTGGTATCTGAATTTTCGAAGAAAAATTCACATTTCTGGAAAGTTCAGTTTCTGCACTTTCATATGGCACCTCAATCAGGAAAAATGAGCAAGATATAACAAACGTTCTTGCTTGCATTTCCATAATTTGATATAAAAAAAGGGGGGGGGGGGAGGATGCCACAGCCCAAACAATGACAAATGCAGTAAATAAATACAACTGCATGTGAAATGATGCTTCATGTAGACAGACTTATTAAAGAGGAGCGATTGTTCATTGGTAGAGGAGTGGTCACATACATGTACATGTAACCGGGAGGTCTTGGGTTCGAAACCAAGTTGAAGTGCTAGTCCTCCCTGGAGAGGACTTAAAGCCATCACTCCCCTTGTTGCTTTTATACTTACAGGCATACAAATACTCATAGCAGTCAGGTAAACAAACAAACAAGCAAACTTTATTACAAATTTACCTTATCATTGCTCAGAGCCAGATTGATATTAAATCATATCATGTGATTCTGTCTCTTAACAAACAAATTAATTTGATCAAGTAATTTATTATATTTTGTTTTATCAAAGAGGTATGAGATGGGGTGTGTTTGGGGTGGGGTGGGGTGGGGTGGGGTGTGGTGGGGATTTAACAATTTTTTATCAAACTTAGTGCCTGCATTTGCCAATTATTAATTTTTGATATAAGAAATGTGTCAATGAATATATATAAATATATTTGTATAATTTGTGGTATTTTATGCAAGTGATTTTCTATTTAAATGAAATGAAGATGTATCTATGTAGCTGCAAACAATATGTGATAAGCATGTATATGATATACAGCACAATGTTATATCATAGAGATTTTAAAAAATACATACTATGTATTATTTTGTCACTCTATCGAATAGCTACCTGTAGTACATTCATTGTTTCCTTATTTTCTTGCCTTGTAGTAGGTAGATAGCGTAAATAGATTTTGCCTCAGATTAAATGTATATTACTCAGCTGTTAGTTAAATTGCCAAATTTACATCTTGTAGATATACTTTGATATTATGTTAAATAAGATGAGAGAAAGAAATATATTTATATAATAGCTAATCACTTGTTGTTGTTGTTGTTTTTATAGAATGGTGCCAATTTGTTTGGCTAAGATACAAATATGTAGCAAATGAGTTCCCTTTTTTTCTTCTGATTTTTTCATGTTTGTGTAAAAAAGCCTTAGTGCCATTTCAAAGTGAATATGACATTCGTGTGTAACATACATGTAGCTTGCATGAGACCCATTTGCCATTGTAACTGCATGGTTTATGCAGGAAGGTCAGATCAACCATTTTCTCAAAATATCAACATCGCTTGAATTTGCCCATTGTGTCCTTGTTCCACAAATATCTTGAATTGTATAAGGGCTTTAATCACACATTTTAATGCATCGATCTTCAGTCACTATAAGCTGCATAAAAAAGTAATGGTCACATGAAAAACTGTACATTTATAGTCTTTTTAGCATTAGTTATCAATTTTGTCAATGTTTATGTTTATCATGTATATATTTTTGTTTTAATATCCCACCCTTAGAAATAGACAGACTTGTTATTTTGGAGTGCTGAATGTTTGAATTAGGCCAAGAAATTGATTTTCTATGTGCAATTTCTTGTTGAGAATTCATTTTTTTTAAAATCATGTTCATGTGTAGCTGGAACCCTGCGGATTATCTGATCCTGGTGTTAAATCAACTAGTTCACTAATCTATTCAAAATTCTTTGGTTCTTAATCTACTATTAAAGGCATCTTAACCCCAAACCTAGGTTTAAAATCATTTTTGATTAAGAAAAGGAAGATTTAGACCTTGAACTAGCTTCCTTTCTTACACCTGATATTAAACAAAAAGCCTAAGTTGCCCAACGGCCCCAACCCAGCTTTGGGTTTGAATGCTTGTCAAAATCTTGGTGATGAATCGTTCAATTTATATTTGGGACTATTAAAGTGTACAATATTGTCTCTTTGGATGAAATCCACCTCAAATGAATTAGTTGTTGCTATGTCAGACAGTCCACTTTAAACCTACATGCCATCAAACAAATAACTTGTTTTGAACCCATGCAATTTTGAATGCATCAGTGAACTGGGCAAACCCACTGGAGCTGCTAGCGCAGTTCTCTTTTTACTTTGAAAAATCTTGTTCTTCCTAAATTTTAATTATTATATTAAAGACATGAAAGGATGCAGATATCAGTAGACTGTAAGGTTTGTCTGTATACATAGAATACATCATAAATGACCTATGTACAAAACTTTGTACCCTATAGAGTACCAGAGTGCCGACATCAATTTTGCTCGTCGTCCAGTTTACCGTTTCCAAAACGGCAGAGTCTGTGCATGAGGTTTGCTGCGAAATCAGCAACGGGCTTGAGCAGGGCAAATTCAATGTTAGGTTTGATCACCATACCATTGTTTAGCACAACATTGATTGGAACCAGTAACCTTGACAACATGGCCAGTTTGACGTCAAACTTCGGTACTCTATAGTTAAGGGCTGGGTCAATATTTTAATCATTTACACTGTACCCAAAGGTGAACATTTACATAAGGTCATTCACTACTATGAATATTTGAGATGAAAATAAACTCTATACCGGTAGTTCCATTTCCATTTCCATTTGCATTCTGGGGGTGCATTTTCTCATAAGATTCATATTTTTTCTACAGGATCATGTATTATGAATGTAGTTTATTTTATAGCTGTGAAGGCTCGTTCAGATATGGTGCGGCAAAACGCTCTTTTAAAAAAAAATGATGATATTGTTAAAAAGTTTAATACTCTTCACATTTTTGTATCTTATAACACAGAACTCGGTGAAAACATGCATGACCTTTGTTGCGTGACCTTTGTTGTGCATTGTTGCCATTCATTTAGACGTTTAAAAAATTGTTTTTAAGAGTTTTTTCGGCGGTTTGCCATGTCATATTTGAACAGGCCTTAAGAATAAAGGAGTATTCTTTATGCCAGTGTAAGAGAGTAAAGCTCATTTATTCAAATCTTTGAAATATTCTGTACTTGTATGTCCATCAGCTAATAAAATGTCTTTCCATTATCATAAAATAAAGTTAATTCTGTATCAATTGGATCTGTTTGGACCACATAGAGAGCCGGACTTATTAGCAAACTTCAACTTAGGAAGTGAAAGTACATATAGCATTTGTTTTGCATAGCTTGGTCAATTAAAGTGATTTGACTCGTGCAATTGTGCACAGTTAACTCAAAAAGATTCTGCCAAAAGTTTACTTTTCATTACTGCAGGCAGTGTTTGGTCAGCTAGATGTTTATTTTTTTCAAATATTTTTTGTACATGCAGACATTACCAATAACCATTCACAATTTACACACACCTCATAATTTGTCGGAATATTGCCCATGATTTAACTCTCTAGCAGTAGGAACAAGAACATTTACAAATGCAATTTCAGTTTGTAATATAATCATTGTAACTCAAATAAATATTTCATTTATGTCCTTTTTTATGTTGTCACCTTTCATTTTAGTTGAGCCAAACATAATCTTTTTATCTTCTGGGTAGTTTCAGTAGGAAGTTTGAACTAATTTTGATTTCATGAACTTATGACATCAGCTCAATAGACTATTGGATGAATAATAAAGATTGTTTATTATAAACAGTGCTTTGAATTTGTTTTATGTTAAATTATCTTCATCCCACTTTTGAATTTTTTTTTCCTTCTCTTCAAACTTCTATCACCCATTTCACACTTTATCACTCCAATCATCTGTCTTCCTCTCTATTCTCCTCCTCTCCAATTTTCCTTCTCCCTTTCTCTTTCTCCTTCTCCCTTTTCCTTTCTTCCTTTATCACTCTACCCTTACACTCTGTATTTCTCCCCTTCATGTTTATTTCTCTCCTCTCTGTTTCTCGCTCCTTTCTCGCATCCTCTCCTCTCTCTCTAATCTCTTCTTTTATAACTATGCTATGCTCCTTCAAACAAGAGTCAGATAATGCTATACGTTTAAACATACAATATATGTCCATAATTTTTCTGTTTCTTTCTATCTCTCTCTCTCCCCTTATTTCTTCCCTCTACATGTATTTCTCTCATTCTGTCTCTCTCTGTCTCCCTCCCTCCCTCCTCCTCTCGTATTCTCTTTCCTTATTAAACCTGTTCTTTTAAGAAATACACTATTCCTTCAAACATGGACTGTGTACACACATCATAATGCTACACATTGAAACATACATGTATACATTTTGTGCTATGCTTCTTTTTCTTTATTGTCAGTTCACAAACTCAAAATGATTACTACTTGATAAACTATTCATTAGACTCTACTTTCACCATTTCATAAATGCTTTTAATTAATTGGTATCCTTACAAACGGCCTTAAATTAAACGATGCCAAATCTGAGATGCATGGCCCTATGTGTTATCAGTGTCTGTGATATGGTGTAAAATTGCGCTTCAAAATAATCAAGTGCCTCAAAAAAGTAAAAATCTTTGAGTGACCGGTTTTACCATACGGTACTCATTTTCCCCAATAGACTATAGTGTTATATATAAAAAACATTGGGAAAACGGTTTTTAAAATTTCGAATTCCAATCATAAATATCTTGATAATCAGACGGGTGATCAGCTTGCACATGTCGTGGGATTCCTGACTGACCTAAAGGTTTATAATTACGATTGCAGCATGAGCTACACCAAGGATTTTGTTTAGAATCTGAGACAAAGACACCCGATCCCTTTGTAAACAATAGAATACAAACTACCTACTGACTGAAGAGTCTAGAGAACAGTTACACAGTAATGAGTAATAGATGGTAATGTGCCCATTAAAATAATTCCCCAGTTTCGAAACCTTCATGTTCATCTAATGGCTATTGTCGATTCTAAATGTTCCATTAATTGATTTCCTGCTGCCCGTTTATCAAGTGGATAAGAACTATTGTGAAAGGAGGAAGGGACATTATGAAACGACTTCTCTTCCCATTTTTAATTGGAATCGGGGTAATGATATCCAAAGTCGTTTAGAAGTGCATAGAGGCATTATGTCGTAATGGAATATGCACTATACAGGAATGGATACTATCGTTGTATTAGCCAATCACAAGCATGCTTCTTGTTATTTAATACAGCTTTTGATGAGAGATGAATTCTGATTGGCTGATTTACATCCATTGCATACCAGTACTTCATACAATCAAAAGCTTTGGTATCACCAACAATCAAATTAAATTATAAATGAGTTTGATATTCACCATGCAATTCACACATTTTACAAGGTTTATAATGAGTTCAAAACCACCCATCAACAACCCTCTAGTTTCATAGTACACTGAAGAAGTCAAATACAGATACAGTACACATATTCATCAAGTTGTGTAGAACAGCTGGAGTGGATTTACATACATTACTGTCAACAAACTTGCCAACCTTTCACATCAGAAATTTAGGAGTCTCTCGCGGCAAATTAGGAATACAGTCTACTTTTCACATCTTTCATCAAATAGCTAATTCCACAGACGAATTCAAGAAATTCTTCAACAACAAAAAATTTCCTCCCAGAAATGTTGAACCACCTTTTTATTTAATTCCTTTATATTTTACTTACCGGTATTCTAGATCTAATTAAATTAACGCTGTGATATAGTTGTACCATGTACAACATACTAAGTGCTACTTGTTGTTATTATTATTATTATTATAATTACAGAAATTTTCATAAAAAAAGAGAAATCTAGGGACAAAAACAATAATTTAAAGGCAAAAAGTTAGAACCATTCCTCCAAAATGGGAACGCTTGGCGGCTGTGTGACAGACTTGTACAAGGACATGTAAATAAACATCAATACTCATAAACTGACGATGCGCAAATATGTGATGATAATAGAGCTGTCATATATACCATAATTACCCAAACCATAGTTATACAAGTATGAAATGTCTGAGAAAAGAATAAAAAGATACAAGGCTTGATGATTAGGTATTCATAACTACTGTATTATAAATACACCGTGCAATTTACATTTGGGTTGTTTTTGTGACACATGTTTACAAACTTAAAGTGCCATCTCACATGACTTGGTTGAAATGAGTCGATGGATAAAAAGGAAGTCATCGGTGATGGTCTACCCTTCAACGTCTGATCTCAAATGTTACTTACTTCCTTTTTGCTCTGATTTAGTAGTGATCAAACTTCCTCTTCCTCTGATAATAACATTGTGTGGATTCTAAAAGGTCAAGACCAATAGAAGTAAAGCAGACAGCTATAAGGAAATACAATGAGGTCAAGTTTATCTTTAGGATAAGGAAGACCTCTAAATCAAGCACTTCGCGCTCTTTGAGTTCAACGTCATATCATTGTGCAGACCTACTTTATTTGTCGCATACATTACAAACATTATTATTTTTAGTAGACCTTATGAACTTAGGGAAAAAACAAGGAAATGACACTTGCTTTTTCTTCTTCTTCTTATTTACTTTTCCTTTTTCATGATAATGCATGGCACAACATACCCAATACATTTGACTCGCCCTAATATTACTTTTGTATATTACTATTCTTATAATTATCATAAAACATATTTTAACTGGAGAGCATAAAGATTACAAGACTGTTTTACACTATGCCCCTGCACATTCCAATATAAAATAATGAAAATGCAAGAAACTTGACAAATTGATACCATGTTTTATAACGTACATTGGTTTTAAACATATAGCCTCATATTCTAATAATTCAGATAAACACATGGTGACATCACAGTCATGTAAACCAATGAAAAAAAATAGTCCTCGGTCAACTATCCTTTGCCAAAATCAACTTCAGGCTGAGCTAATACCAAGTTGGGTTTAGATTTTAATAGATTATGGATTACGAAGTAGAAGCATAGTACAGTCAAACCTGCATTAGTGACCACCTGTCTACAAAGACCACATTTTTTGTTTCCCTTGAAAATGGTTTCTCATTGAAACATGTACTATAAAAGGCACCTGTCTACAAAGACCACATTTTTTGTTTCCCTTGAAAATGGTTTCTCATTGAAACCTTGAACTATTAAGGAACCTTTACATAAAGACCACTTTTGTTGTCTCCCTTGGGTGGTCTTTATACACAGGTTTCACTGTACCATGTTGGGTTTAGGTTATAGTAGAATATGGACTCCGGAGTAGAAGCATCGTAGTAGAATTTCTAAGTCAATATATCATTGATTCTCATTGTGGTCCCACCTACTCTACTTCACGTTCTTGTCCTTCTTCTGTGAGAGGTTGATCTTGTCACCCATACTCAGAGCCATTCCCTGAAAATAAAAACAAAGTACAAAGTATTATGATAAGAAAGTTCTCCTTGTTTGACTTATTATCCCTCTCATCACCTCACACAACACACAATTACTAAAGGCAGCACAATAAAAAAAAAATCTAAATTGAAAAATTAAAAAATAAAGATTTACCCATGACTGTGGTGGTTGGAAGAATCTCCCATTCACCAACTCAAAGGCAATGCAAACAAAGCTGGAGTAACTATTAAAGCCACAAGTTGTCCTTGATATATGTTAACATTGGCTACATGATATAGGGAGGATTCAAATAAAATCAACTAAAAAAACAAGCAATATGTGCACTAAACTTAGTTACAAACTTACCTGACTCTTAGCTCGGATCCTGACGTGCCCCGTGACCGAAGCGTTGGGTTCGGTGGAAGACGGCTTCTCAATGCTCACGTTAGCAAGTGCATCCTCACCGAAGATGGAACGGGCGTAGAGATTGGCAGCCATGAAACCACACTCACCAGAGAGACCCTGGAAAGATTAAAGGTATCGTTTAACAATGTTAAATCTCAGATGCACGGCCCTACATGTTATCAGAGTCTGTAATATAGTGTCATATTAAAGTCCTACAAAAATTGCACTTCAAAATGATCAAGAAGTGCCTCAAAAAAGTAAAAATCTTTCAGTGACCAGTTTTACCATTCTCCCAATAGACTGTAGTGTAATGAAAACCGTTTGCCAAACAGTTTTTAAAATTTGTAATTCTAATCATAAATATATTGATAATCAGACAGGCGATTGGCTTGTAAAAGTCATGGGGTTCCTGACTGACCTAAAGGTTTATACTTATCATTGCGGTGACATGACATTTGCTCCTGCGACAATTGCTGCGGGCTTTATTTCGTCTAAGATGTAGGGTTAGGGTTAGGGTTCAATAGGGTTTTATGTTAGGTTTAGGGTTAGGTTTAGGGTAGGGTATAGTGTTGAATCCAGGGTTGAAGTTAGCCATTCGATTAGTGTATGAAATTTACAGCGAAGCAATTGTCGCCGGAGCAAATGTCATGGAAAATACATGATAAAAAATAAAAAGATGTCTTACCTTCTCGGGTGTCAGGCATCTCATGTTGGTCGATGAGATCAGATGCTTCAAGTACTCACGAAGGTCATTGATGTTGGTGTTCACTGTCACCTGTTTATATGTAGATGAACAAACCAGATAATTAGTGAGAGAACCGTGATTTGAAAGGAAGACTGAAGATTTCATGGAAAGATATTGTAAAGAAAGAAAGCAGTTAGGCTGGTCTATTAAAATGAAGAGGATGCTCAAGACAAGAAGTGGAGGGGGGAAGTGTCATCATGGCGGGAAGTGTAATATTCACATATACAATATTGTTAGATGCTGCTTGTAAGTATCGGCTTGCATAGTGATGTAGATATACCATGTGAGAGAGAGGGGAGTCAACTTGTTTGAAACGTCAAGCCACTCCTACTACCCATCCTCTCCAACCGGCGCTATATAGTTGTCCTCAGAACTATAAGCTGAGAGGGATAACCAACAGTCCTTTTCAGGACTACACACACTCAAGAAAGAAAGATTACCGAGTCCTTTCCAGATCTCCCCTATCATCCCCCCTCTCACATGGTGCAACTGCAAGCCTACTGTATACAATATTGTTATTTGTAAGTTAGTGCTAAGATCTCATTTCTAGTACCTTGTTCTCCCACTCAAACTCGGCCCACATGGTTCTAAACTCAGCATCGGTACAGGAAGCAGGAACGATGTAGTCCATGATGTCAATGTGAATGTCATTCAGGACCACGACACTGCGGTCGCTCTGAGAGCCAGAAACATCATACACTGCAAAAGAAGACACAAGATGTGACTTAACTTATATGAAGAAATACTATCAACAAGTAAATTTAAAAATGCAAGTGCTTGGCTATGTCTTATACAGAGCAGCAATGGATCAATCGCAACTCCTCTAATCAAATGCAAGTTTGCACTTTCCTACAACTTATGTACATAGTTGAGATTCATTTTATTCCCAAATAAGTTGCGATTAATCGCCACTGTTAATAAGACAGGGTCCAGGACTAAAACATTAGCAATGTTTTATGATGTTTATCAACGTTATTATTAATCCTCGTAAACCAAACACAGAAAAATCTTGGTTTGAAAATGTATAAAATTTTATTCAAAGTAGCTTTATTTGATGTGACCCACATGTATTGTTACTATAAACTTGTATTCAGCACTTCCCTTCAAGTGACTATACCAGGTTATCCATGTTAAATTATCTGTTTCTCACAAACTTGTACTTAATATTTAGAATTGCATAAAATGCACCCCCCCCCC
>BEXV01002243.1:5920-20134 GCA_003118195.1 Hemicentrotus pulcherrimus
CGGGTGTCAAATACCAAGAGGCGCTACAAGAAAACAGGGCGCCACTTTCCAACGGCCGTTTCACCTCTTTACGAATCGAACTACTTACGTTTACACGCAGCCGTACACATTGGGCACACCCAACGGGCACTCATACAATGCATGAAGTCTAACACAGGGATTCCATACAGGGGGAGTCCATTACACTCTCCTTGGAGTAACTGTAAACGGGATGGGTATTACAAATACTTTACCTTACAATAGCACTCTCTCTACACAAATATCGAAATTCTTTTACGTTATCCTTTTCTCTACACTTATACTTTTTCTCTATTAATACAAAGACACAATATGCATCTTTATCATATCAAAATTAAAACACAACATAAAATTAGGCCTGCTTCCCAACATGAAGAAGAAAGCAGGGTGGAGGTCACAGGTCATATGAGGCCTGTCACCAACGTTGAATAAAAGAATTACCCTCATTTCACACCACCTTCTTCTTTTTTCACCCCTCTGTCTTTCTCTCTCTCTCTCTCTCTCTCGGTCCAACCACACATACACACACTTTCATTTTTAAAGCAATTTGTTTTTTCTTCTCCAGAATATACAAACCATAACATACAATTGAATAAAAAAACGTGTTCAATATTGATTGCTTTTACATAAACATAATCAAACAAAAACTTATTTGCACTATATATAACTTAGCAACAAACTAAACGTATAATTACCTAAACATAAAATATATGTCAATTGTAAATGTTATTCACTTTAAAAAAAATTAAACAAATCTCGAGGTAATTTTTACTGGAACAATGCCTGCTCCTCCCTGCCCCCTCCCTGTCCCCTTCCCTCTCACAACACCCCCACTTACCCACCCGCTCACATAATCATCCCCCCATACACACTCACACACTACTCACTCAGTGGATGTCTGCTCACATTCTCAACTCAAGAAAAATATACTACATAAGTAAGTTATACAGGCCGCAAAAACGAGTTACACTTTTAACAGGCTCACGGTTGAGAAGAAAACAAATCTTTATTAATCTTAAGCTGCTCCCACTTTAAGAAATGTGATCCAAGCTTTCCCATTCTAATTGCTATTTTCTTTTCCTCATCCCTATACCTAAATTTTTTTGTTTCATCTTTTCTAAAGTTGATACTCTCCCCCCCCCCCGATCTTGACATTAATGTAACATACTTCACCATGAAAATGATAGTATTACACATTTTTATTCTATATGAACTTCCTACCCACCCAACAAATATATCATCTAACTCAAAAATTGTACTGAAGCCTGCCATATCCTTTGAACGCTCCTGCAAGATAAAAATAAATGTTTGTATGTTTTTATTTCCAGCTTACATAACGAACATAAATTATCACGAACAAAACCGAATCTATGAAAATGCTCATGAGTATATATGGCTCCATGCAATAATTTAAATTGAAATTCTCGTAGTTTTCTAATGAGCATTGTCATTTTTGGTCTAAAAAAAACATTTATTTTCATTATTTATCTATTAAATCAAAATCGTTTTACCCATCCCTTACCAGCGAATCATACGTTTGCTGCAGTGCTTTGATAAAATAATCATACATTATTCTTGAACCCACATCCCAAAACAGTATTTTTTTACCTGAAATATGGAAATAAGTATTAAAGCTTATAAAATCAACCTCGAGGAATTGTTTTAACCCTGAATAGTCTTTCCATAACCTGGTTATCGCATCATAAATATGAAAAATCATAAGCAAATCATAACCTTTCATACCGAGGTTCATAACATATTTAACAGACTCAACATGGCATTTCTCAACCAATTGATTCAGTTGAACATTCCTTTTTAAACAAGTATCTATCAAATATACTTTGTTCATTTATACATAAATTTCGATTATTAAAATTAATTGGAATAACATAACCCTCCAAATATCTTTAATTACTTGTTTCTTGCCATGCTTGCAACATTTCCATATAGTATGGTGGAATATCTAAAACGAGTTTATTTTTTTTGTTTAAATCATAATCATATAACAAAATTAATCTATCACCCACAAACTGTAAGCAATGATCAAAAAACAATTTTCGTCCCAAATTTTTCTCTCCATATAAAAGACGTTTTATTCACCATATTTTAACAGACATTTCGAAATTAATCATTCTTAATCCTCCAAAATCATAATCCTGATACATTGTTGCCCGTTTATTTCTATCTTTACCCCTCCATATAAATTCAAATGAAATTTTTGCAACTTCTTGGTATACCTTATGAGGGACAATAACGAGAGATGACATAAAATTAAATTTTGAAAGCGCATAAGTTTTTAACAAATGTATTTTACCCATAATTAGTTAAATCTCTTTGTTTCCACCATACAAGCAATGTTTTTTAAATTTTCTTTTACTTAGAATATCTTTATAATTTAAATCATCTTTTAATCTTCGATCTAATGAATAAATAACCCCTAAAATTTGTATCTCCTTAACCAAATTTCAAAATAAAGGCCAATCAGGTTTGTTCTCATCCTCACCCATCCACATAAAATGTGTCTTTGTTTTATTCACTTTAAGACCACTAATGGTTCAAATGATTCAAAAATATATTGCAACAATCTTACCGAATCAATATCCTTCAAAAATCTTGTCATATCATCTGCATATAACACTTGCCTAATTTCAGATGTTCCAAATGTAATCCCTTTAATACCGTTGTCCCTCCTTATTGCATGCGCCAAAACTTCGATGGCAACCAAAAACAAATATGGCGATAATGGATCCCCTTGCCCTTCTCCCCTTTTTATTTCAAATTACCCCCGTGAAGTAACCACCGTTCATAAGACGACTACTTATCCCTTTATGCAATAATTTTACCTAAGAGCAAAATGAATCTCCAAAACCGAACAATTTCAATATTTGAAATAAATATCAGTATGAGATACAGAGTCGAAAGCTTTCTCAAAATCCACTGCACACAAAAACCCTTTCCCTTGTTCCCCATAATGCATAGAATAAAATAATTTTTATATCTTTTATTTATCCAACTTGATCATGTTGAATTATTTTTATTAAAACCTCTTGCATTCTTTTTGCTAGAACTTTAGATACGATTTTATAATCTACATTCAAAATCGTGATGAGTCGATAATTGTCTATATGAAGAGTATCTTTCGCTTGCTTCTCAATTAAGGTAATAACCCCTTGTTTTTGAGATGCTGTTAATTCCCCCCTTTCGTATGTTTCATTCAATACTTCTACTAACAAATCACCCAAAGCTGGCCAAAAAGTAAAATAAAATTCAACTGTTAACCCATCATTTCCTGGGGTTTTATTCAAATTCATTTCTTTTAAGACTTTCAAACATTCATCTTAAGTTAATTTACCTTCAAAGACTTCCCTATTGTCTTCATTTAACTTTGAACTATCATTAAAAAAGAAAAGGTCGTTTTGATTAATATCAGTCCTAATGAATATAAATCTTTATAAAATAGTTTAATTTCCTTTTAAATTCCCTCCCTATCTCTAGTTGATTCCCCATTTTCTGTATACACCTCCCTAATAACACTTTTCCTTTTATTCGATTCTAACAACTGTTCAAAATATTGCGTATTGTTTTCTCCATCTTCAAACCAAGCTGCTCTTGATCTTATTTTAATGCCCTGTCGAGAAAAAAAATCATACAATTTATTAAATTTATCCCTCTTCTCCTCAATACAATCAACAATATATTTATTTTCCAATATGATTTCCCAGAAATAAACTTATCAACCAAACGATTAAACTCTAGCCTAACGCCAGAAAGGTCTAGCGTAATAGATGTCAGAATCTCACACGTACCCACCAATTTTTCAACACTACAGGGTAATAACCAATAATTGAAATCACCTCCTAATAAAACTAAATAGTCCCGATCACAGTGATAAAAAATACTCTCATCTAACTTCTTCAAAAACCCTGTCCGTCTCTCTCACGCACACACACAAAAACACACTCTCTTTCTCTCGCTCTATGACCCAGACAGACAAACATTCACACAAACGCACACTCACACACACAGTGAGGTGTGGGGTGATAATCCTAAGCATCTGAATCGTAGACTTGAGTAAACAAATTAATGAAACAGTTGTAAAATAAAATTAAATGAGCTCAATAATGTTGAAAAATGACTACTTGAAAATAGTTCAACAATATAGAATTCTGAGATCAGTTTGGGTTTCAATATACTGTATAATGATTCTTTGCGAGAATAAAGATTAATGTCTTCGTTGTTTATTAATGATTACAATAAGTTAATATTTATATAGCGCATAATACTGCCGGTTATTAAGACGCTATGCGCTTTACACTGCAATGCAGAATAATTTTATTCTAAAAAATAAAAATTACCAATATAGCCATGTTTATTGAAACACATCAAACTAAAAGATAATTAGGAGCATACACAATATACGAAAAGCATAGGTAAATACATTTAAGATACGTTGCATTCTGTACATTTAATTACTAAGGGTCGACACGATAACGTATACCATAACCGTGTCAAAAATTGTCATGCATTCTTATAAATTTATATTACAGTACATGAATGAGGATGAAATTATTCATCTCGGTTGAATTTAACATAATGAATTCCACTTTATATAGTTAGTCACATGTGAACCCAAATAGACCTACGTGTAAATTAAGGACGTACGCCATTCGTTATAATCTAATTAATGTAAACAAAATAATAAGTTTTAGTAGACGATATTTGGCGTTCTAACCCACACTGAACATGTATAAAATGAATCAACACACACACAAAAAAATAATACGCCACAACAAAAACATCATCAACAAGACAATAACTACACCAACAACAAGTATTACTACCACTTCTACTACTACTACTACTGCTACTACTACTACTACTACTACTACAACTACTAATACTGCTACTACTATTACTACTTCTTCTACTACTGGAGACTATACTATTACTACTACTACTACTACTACTACTACTAAAAACGGTACTAATGCCATTATTAATGATACATCGGGCTTTTCGCAGAATGCAGAAATGTCTCGATGCACATTTACCATGATTACAGAAAGTGCAGAAATACATTCCGAATATTAAGCTTGATGCTTCGTGAATTAACTAAATGATGTTCTTGTATCAAATTTAATGGTTTACAATCAATAGTTAAAATTGAAGAAAAAACATATTTGCTTTGATATTTGACGTTCCTATACATTTATACTTAGTCAGTGATTAATAACTTGCGCATTGCAAAAACACTCCTTTGTATGGGCACAAATCATTTGGCTACGTTATTTACAAATTATTTACAGACAAAAGTAACAAATCATGTGAATATATCAGACAAGACATTTTCCCTTTCCAAACAAATAAATACAAACCTTTTAAGTTACACATGCAAGAGTGCATTCATAAAATATACTTTTTTCTTATAACGAAAGAATACAGCGTTACATTTGTGAAAGAAATGTTGTCTTCATTGACCTTTTTAAAAGGGTCATGAAGGATACATGACTAGTTACATTACCTTAATGCCTGTTTGTGGATAAATCTTAGAACAATTTACTGTAACACTCCTGTGTTTTTGTGAAATTACATGACAACTGATACTAAAATTATCGTCAATTTGCACATCTGAATGCTAAAATCATTTCTTAGTTTACAATCCAAATATTCTTTTCTTTGTTCTGTGTATATACATTAATTTTATTGTTCATTATTCAATTTCTTTCCATTAAATTCTTTTTTTATATATATATATATATATACATTTGCTTTTAAGACCGCCAATTACTGCCATTGCATATGTTTTTCTGTTTATAATTATAAAATATCTTTGTATATGAATACCTCTGAATGTTTAATTCAAAACAAACCTTTTTGGCTCTGAAAAGACTACGCTGTTTAAAAATAAAACATGATAAATAAATCATAAAAGACGAATGATTCTAATGGGATAGACATAATTTTGAACAATGATCATTGCACACGAGGCAGTGTTTACATTGCATAGATACCTGCCCTAACCGATTGAGGTGATTCAGTTAGGACTACGACGCCCTTTATTTGAAGAAAAGATGCATTCACTTTGTGTAACGATACAATCGCATAGTGCGTCAATGTGTACGCCAGTCGCTGACGCTGTCATACCCTAGGAGCTCCAATGCAATTATAATAATTGGATCAATTTATATAGCGCAGCCACTTATTAAATATAATCTACTGCGCTAATTACACAAATAAATCTGAACGATAACGTATTATCCAATCTAAAAATAGCAATCTAATAAATCGTAGGGTAACGCTAGAGTATATTTACAGCTGGATAACAAGGCAGACAACATTGTAGCAGTTAGTAAAGAAGAAGTGGTATTTTCACAAATCACGTGACTATAGCGTGAATAACTCTATGTCCTAGGCCTAATGGGATATTTAGTGTTGGTCTTTTATCCGTTCATGACATTGAACACTCTAATGGATTCTAATTTTGGTAGGCAACCATTAACAACAACTTTTGTATTTTATCCGATTCCCTTCACAATGACGGCTCACATCAATTCATCACCTTATTTACAGACTTCCCAACTCTGAAGATTTGCCAAATGTCCATGATGAACTGAGCAGGCTCGTCTTCCATGAGAACACATTTTAATTTCATTATATACATGTATATGTTTAAAAGCCCCTTGCAAGCCATTAGAAACTTATCTCAAACTTTATTTGTAGCAGCAATTTTGTGAAAGTGTGTGTCAAATTTAAGATCAACAGACTGTGGTTTTCTATGTATAAGGGAAATTTGGGGCCCTCATTTTGTACACAACAAATGTTTTGAATGAAACACTGCCCGTTGCAAAAAAGAAATCAAATTAGGAAAGAAAATTACTATACTTTGCTTACATCATGAATGTTTTGCCACCATACGTTCAGGAAAATGTTTACAACATTATGGCCCTTATTTAATTAACAAAAAGTGTAATTTTTTACCTGAATCCTGAATTACTTAATCGTACTGAGGGTAACATTTCAAATGGAATTTAAAATCATGATTTCTTCCAATATAAAGACTACCCATTCATATAATATTGAATGGGTAGTCTTTACATTGGGTGAGTAACTCGATTGCATGACAGTTGTAATAATTTGTAATAGCCAAAGTCCAGATTTCAAAGTAAACGTTGAGCGATTATCTGATAAGCCTATAATGATGTGTTTTGTGTACTCTTCACTTCAACCCATATAAGGTTCCTGTTGGCGAGCAAAGATCGTCTGATCCCTCCGATTTTCTCATATCGAATACGGTGTCATCTGCTTGATTACTCAATATCTATCACGAAAGCATTTACTAAAGCGAATGTGAAAGAGAGAGAGGGAGATAGAGAGAGAGATAAGTGTTCATGTGTGCATCAATATAATATATAGAAGAAGCAGCACTACATTTAAATAATCACATACATACAGCAGGAGACAGAGGACAAGGGAGAGCTATTGAATATTACAGTTTTACGTCAAACAGCACCACTCGAACTAACAAGTTATCTATTAAGTAAAAAACATAATAATACAAAAATGAGAGAATCAATTACATAAATAGGTCTACATGTCATCATGTTAAAGAAAGAATAAATACCTTTACTCTAATCACTTCAAAAATCCGGCCTATATTTTTTCAATGGGCACATTGATATATCATTATTACCCATTTCCAATAGAATATTATTTTCACGCCTTTGTCGACTGTTAATACATTTTGCACAGATTGATTGATGTATGATCATGAGTGGTACATAATGTATGTTTGTATCATTATCAATCAATACACAAATACAAAAATAATCGCAGAGGTTTTAAGAGACATGCACTCGTACAAAAATGTTATGCAGTCATTAAAGGCTATGCAAGTCTAGAAGTTAAAGTTCTGAAGACTTACCCACTTGGTTTGCCGTGCTCCAACTCCACCTCCATGACGTGATCTTCATTGCATGCAGTGGTGACATCATTCACGCTCACATCTGTCCCGCATCTTACGAATCTACCAATATATAAACAGACGGAATACAGTACCATCTATGTAAACTAATTAGTGATGGGGGCTTGTTACAGGAGTTAACAGTGTTTGTAATATAAATGTTCATAAATATGTAACTGTTTATCTTATTTGTTTTATCATGTAGACCCCTGAATAATAGTCGAACAACTGTAATGCATGGTACAGATGAGAAGAGCTATTCATCCTTATTATTTAGGCTTTTCATGTTTGTATTAATGTTTTGTCATCTTTAAATTCAAGTCGATTCCAATCATAATAAATCAAACATTGAGAGAGATAGAGATAGAGAGAGGGAGAGAGAGGGAGAGAGAGGGGGGGAGAGGGAAATAGAGAGAGAAAGAGGGAGAGAGAGAGAGAGAGAGAGAAAGGGGGAGGCACATTGTATTCAATTCAAAGAAACGTTGTTTTTTTTTTTCAATTTCCAGACGGGGAGTGGAGAATCAAAAGAAGAAAAGTGTCAAAGTGCTCTTTAAAAAAACAAAAAACACAATGTGTCTCACCTGATAGTCTTCAGATGTTTGAGGTTGTGTGTTGATCTGAAAGCTTGTAAGATTAGTTCCATCTTACTGTTACCAATGTCAAGATCGCTGAATGTCACCTTGACAAGCTGAGGGGAGATATTCAGGAGGGCCTTGGGTAGTGAAGTGAGCTCCTCGTTTAAACCAGTCGGTTCATCATCTAATTCATGGGTTTGAATGGTGAGTGCTGTTGCTGCTGGTAGATGGATCCTCTGGATGACGTCATAGCTGATTGGGTGGTATACCTGTATAGTGGCCCTCTTCACATTGTCAAACATCGAACCACAGTCCTGCCATCCTCGAAGTGTATCATCATAAATTGTCAGCTCAGTCAGAATGGGGCTCTTGTTATCATTCTGGTCGTTATCATGTACATTTAAAAATAAAAACAAAATCATGTGCAGTAGCAAATGTATTTGGTGTCAGGCATTGTTGGTAGATATAATTGCGTTCTTAAAGGCTAAGTCCACTCCGTAAACAATTTTGCTTTTAATAGATGCAGAAATACAAGAAAAACAGAGCAAATACAATTTGAGTAAGATTGGATAGCTAATAAGGAAGTTATGATTTTTTTTTTTAAGTATGAAAAACTATGGAAGTTAGAAAATATTTACATAAATTGCCAATTTGGTTATCATTTTTGACGTCATTGCCTCACTACTTATCAACTGCTTTATATATTTCTTTTATCCCATTAATTTTCCTTTTTATCACCTTTGCCTGGGCTATATGATTTGTATGAAATTGTGTGTAGACATTTCACAACATCGTTAATGAACTTTGAAGAATTTATACTATTTTCCCAATATTGTATATTCATAATTATTAATTTTTATATAAATAGTATATCAAAATATACACATTTCATGATTTAACTGAACAAAAATCTCCATATAAGTGCATCCACACCAAAACACATTACTATCAATATAACTTGGATGCTAGTGTGAGGAATTAAGATTTTTTAGAAGGAACACACAATTAGATAAACACCAAAGTGTATTGTAACACCAAAGAATAAGAATAAAGTAATATGCATTAACATGATTTGTTGCACTTTTATGTACAAATCATGAATTTACATAGTACAAGCTTAGTGTTACGGACTCTCATTGTGTTGGCATGAATTCCTACGAACAACTTTTCGCTATGGTTGTATGTCCCAATCCATTAACAGAAAATCAGCAAATGAATGAACAGTTAAACATTTCTATGAATATCGATAAAAATAGATAAAGCTAACTAATAAGGACGATAATTTCGAAGGCTTGGTTATCCAGTGGCGGATTAAGTACCTTCACCAGAGCTGACCACCTGTTTACAATAGACCATATAATACCAACATAGGTGTTGATATGTCAGACGTGCTGTAGCACCACCAGGAAAAGGAAGGGAACGTGGAGGTATTGTATGAAAGAATGCAATTCTTTTGTGAGTCGAGCTGGGAAAATTATATACCACCATTTTGTGTTAGCTCACTAGAGAGTGACAGTTAATGTCACAAGAAGAATAGGATCTGATGCATCTTTTAGGGTGTAGCTTAGCAGGTTTGAGAAAGTTATTGACAGAATATATTTACAAATCTATGAAATATATTTAGATGTTTGATTAACAAAATATGGGTTGTATGCAGCCCTGCACATCAACATGAATCAACTTATATTTGGATGTCACCCGACCTTTAAAAATAGGCGTAGGTGCAAGTCAAGTCCAAGAAAACATGGTTTGATACAAGTTTGTGCATATATCAATACCTTTGCTGATGCTGCCATCGACGATATCGTTGAGTAGAAGGCATCGTGATACTGACCCGGGAGTGTCAGGTTCTTCAATTGGGGCATCTCACAGATGAACTGAGCGAGATGACGTGATGCAGAGGTGCGTTCCTTGAGATGCCCATCCTGGATCTTAAGTGTCTCAATCTGTTATGATAATTTCATTATGTGGGACGAACAATTATAAATATAACTCCACAAAATGATGTTCAACGTTTTTAATGACTGTTGATTACATGGTGATACCGTCAGTACCTAAATCGAAGAAATGGGAATGTAGAGATTATATTTTCCATTTGACCTTTTATGGGTTACGCGTACTGTAGCCATAGACATGTGTACAACCTTGATAATTATACAATATTGGATAAATATGTCTCCTTCATACAAACATTCTTCAGATGTTATTAGTCTTTTTATTGGTTAATTTGCAGAAAGTATGAATACACAAATTATACATTGATAAAGCATTAAAGCATCAAGTCTCCACTATTCAACACTTTAAAATCGAATAAGATATACACTAGAAAGTCATGCTTCTTATGTATTCTATCGAATATTTTTCATGTATCATGTTCTAATTTCCTAAGTTATTTAAATAAACACATACAAACCAATGTGATGTCGACGTCTCGTCAATGAAGAAATACATATAACTCTCTATTTGCATGTATGCGTGTGAATAAATAATAATGTAATCATTGCACATTTGAATGCCATAGCACCAGGCAGGTATATCCCATTTTGACGAAAGTGGAAACAAAATGAGCATAAGACCTTAGGGGGGAAATATGAAAGGACAATGCAAAATGCCAAGAGGTTGTGGCGCAACAAAACTTCGTTAGGAGAGGGTCCCAGCCCCTCCCCCATCCCATAGTAAGGGTAAGTCTGAGGCCTGCTAAAGTGAAAGTTTCTGAGGGTTTTTTATTTTTATTTTTGTATATATATTTTTTTTTAATTGGCCCACTCTTACGACCTGAACAACGTATGATAACTTTATATTTATGATCTCATAATTTGTCCTATGTAATTAGGTATATTTATGTATATTTGTGTATAGTTATGTATTATACTATCAACTAATAAGGAAAGCCTCCCACATAAACTCAGTTTATATTGGTAATCCCCGGGCATTAGTTGATCGCTTTTTTATGTTATTGTATTCAGTATTGTAATTCATTTTCTTGTAATCTTTGTTATTGTTATACTCCTTTAGGTTTATGGAATCGAAATGAAATACAAATTAAAATAAATTCTTTTATGATAGATGGTTCTCTTTTTTTCGCTTCCATTTCCTGAAACGTAAGAATTTGCCTACCTTATTCTTAACGGTGTACTAATTTGGACAGTAAAATCATCCGCTTTCGTTTGACGAAGGAAATGAATACTCTTCCATTGTAACAAATTATGAAGGCATTTGTTTAGATTCCTAAAATATATGACCAAATCAATACCTTTAAGGTTGATGCCATCGACGATGATGTTGAGTAGAAGTCATCGTGATACTTGCCACGGAGTGACAGGTCCTTCAAATGAGGCATCTTACAGATGAACTGAGCGAGATCACGTGATGGAGAGGGACGTGCATGGAGATCCTCAGACTTGATGTCAAGAGTCTCAATCTGTTATTATAGCATCATTGGGATTAAAGAATAACTACTATTCAGTTACTAAAACTATTTCAAGATTCAACATTCTGTTCAATATTCTGTAAATATCGTTGCCACAATAAACACAAATCGCAACTCACCCACATGTATGATGTTTCATAATTATTTTTTAGAAGACTTTATATTTTGGTTTTGAGACATGTCTGGAATCTTGAAAACGATACAATATTGGAGAGTTATTTCCTTTATAAAAAGTAAAAAGATATTAATTTTAAATTAAATTAAAGTTAAGGCTGCATTATGTAAAGTTACATAAAGTTGCATTAAGGAAAATGAAACATTTATGAAGGTTCAAGTCTACAAAAGAAGAGAGGGACATGCATGGAGATCATCAGACTTGATGTCAAGAGCCTCAATCTGTTATTATAGCACCACTGTGATGAAAGAATAATTTCTATTCAGTTACTAAAATTATATTCAAGATTCAACAATCTGTTTATAGAGAAGGTTGAGTTCTGGGAAGAGGTGAAAAATAATTCGTGAACTTTAACATTTGTTATTATGCAAGTGTGGAAAAAGCCGAAAAACATCAGATAATACATGTACATGTTCCCTGAAAAGCATGGCTCTTCAAATGCCTTCATATTTTAAATATGTCATGTTTATCGTAAAACTCGGGGGGAGGTTTTTTACGCCACGTGTTCGTGTAGTCCCATATACATCTTTCTGTGTACAGTGTTTGTAACTTTACCAAATTTCTTATCATTATGATGATTCCAGAACCTTGCAATACACACAAATTCTTATATGCTAGATGATCAACCTTTTCTGGTCGATTCTACACCGTTTCTTCCACAATGCAATCGCATGACCAGAACTCAACTTCATCTTTAATATTCTATAAATATCGTTGCCTCAATAGAAACAAATCTCAACTCATCCACATGTATTATGTTTTATAATTATTTTTCAGAAGACTTAATATTTTTGTTTCTAGACATGTCCGGAATCTTGAAGACGATACAATATTGGAGAGTTTTTTCCTTTATAAAAAGTAAAAAATAATATTAATTTTAGATTTTATTAAAGTTAAGGCTGCATTATGTAAAGTTACATAAAGTTGCATTAAGGAAAATAAAACATTTATGAAGGTTCAAGTCTTCAAGAAAAGAGAGGAGTAGAATCATTACCAAGTGGACAGACTACATCTTAAAGATAGACTTAAGTCGTGGTAAAAAGAGAAAATAAATTTTCACTGAATCAAACAATACTTACACTGAATATTCAAGATTAGTAATAAATTTCATTTGCCAAACAATTTTGGTAGAAAATGTATACTGGCTGAGTTATGAGCATAGACAGATAAGGAAATCAAGGTTAGTAGCCCCGACACCGTTTGTGTAGTCCCATATCTTTCTATGTACAGTGCTTGTTACTTTACCAAGAATGGGCCAAATTAAAAAAAAAAGAAATCCGAAAATTAGAGGGAAGTGCTGATGAAGGGGCGGCCTTTTCAGTTGTGCATACTGATGAGAAAGTTTACTTTTCTTATCCATTTCCTGAACATTCAGCTTTTCCCACCTGCTTCCTCTTAACGGTTGACCAATTGCGAGAGCAAAATCGTCCACTTTTTTTGCCCATAGGGAAAGGAGTACACTTCCAATATAAAAATACGTAGTGATTTCCTTGGAGTCCTAAAATATATGACCAAATCGATACCTTTGTTGATGATGCAACCGACGATGATGTTGAGTAGAAGTCATCGTGATACCAACCCTCGAGGGTCAGGTTCTTCAAACGAGGCATCTTACAGATGAACAGAGCAACATGCTCTGATGCAGAGAGAAATCCATTGTAACTAGTCCTGATGTGTAGAGTCTCAATCTGTTAGTATAGCAAAATTGTAATGACAGAATTCTTACCACAAACGCCCTAAAACTATATTCCAGATTCAGCAATCTCTTTAATACTATATTAATATCGTTTTCACAATAAAAACAAATCTCAGCTCATCCACACGTATTTTGTGATGATGTACAATGCTTGACACCTAAAGTTACTTCTCATGTCAATAGTTCCTGTATTATTTTGATCCTGGTTTAATGGGGTGTTTACACATTACTGCTACATAATGACAGAGGGAAAATATATTTTGACTGATCCAATCAAGACTGTGACAAGACTAACAGCAAAAGGAGGACTGTGTTCAAGACGATCAGTGGCGGATCTAGGGGGGGGGGGGGGCCCGGGGG
>BEXV01002243.1:25649-35932 GCA_003118195.1 Hemicentrotus pulcherrimus
CCCCCCCCAAAAAAAAAAAAACATTACTCATCTGACCGTGATTAAATGCCTTTAAACCCCTAAGCTTCCGGGAAATCTGCTCCCTGGATTTCGCCTAGGGCCCATAGTCAGGCACCTGGATGCTCATCTGACGGTAATTTAATGCTTAAAACCCCTGACACCAATTCGTGACCTGCCAGTGTGTCACAAATAAGGTATAAAAATATGCTCATCTGACGATAATTTAATGTATGAAACCCCTGAGCTTCTGAGGGCTCCGTCCCCTGGACCCCACACCAATTTATGTCCTGCCAGTGTAACAAATAAGGTATGAAAATAAGCTCATCTGACCGTTTTTTATGGCCCGAAACCCCTGAGCTTCCGGGGGCTCCGGCCCCCTGGACCCCACACCAATGTGTGTCCTGCCAGTGTCATAAATAAGGTATCTAAATATGCTCACTGACAGTAATTAAATGCCTTTTTCCCCTGAGCTTCTGGGGGTTCTTCCCCTTGACCCCGCCGAGAAATTCTCAGCGGGGTGTGCATGCAAGAGTGGAATGAAGGGATTTATTTCTTCCCCCCCCCCAAAAAAAAAAAAGTTTTTGCTACTGCCGGTATCACAATATCGTACCAATATTTGGCTCGCATAATTACAAATTTGCTCCCCCCTAAGAAATCCTAGATCCGCGCCTGCTTGTCGCTGTCACATGTTTCTACTAATTGTAGAAGCAAATAACTCAACTAGTATCAATATAACGGTACGAAGAAAATGTGATTAGGTCAGCACTCAATGTGTGCTTGGTTGAGTTGCGATCGGAAAGATCGAGTGCGGTCGAAAAGTGCTCTGGTGTGATCGAGAAGTGAGTGAGTTCGGTCGAGTAACTATTTAGGGCAGACATGTAACGATTGTGAAGCGGTTGAGTTGTTGATCGAGTTGATCAGGAACCAATCGTGTAGAAGTTGTGTATAAATCGAGATAATCGGGTAGTGTTCGGCGGAAAAAATCCACCCAGACCGAACTAGACCTCCATACGATCGATTCCCGATCAGCTCGACCTCTACTCGACCAATTCACGATCGCTGTATGATCGCTTGCCTTCTCGACCCCTACACGATATTTTTTGACATGCTAAAAATTGTCGTGTAGAAACCCAGATCGATACCGATTAAGGTAGACCGACCCCGATCGCCCTTGCCGACCGAGCCCGACCAGGCCAAAATAGCTTGATCGGGCTTGGTCGGGTAGGTTTGATCGGCAGTGGGAACCCACCATAACTTTCTGTATGTGCATATCAGACCGAGAGGGGGATGGGGATCGGGGTCCAAACACACTGGATGTCTAGATTCTCAATCTGTTATAATTAAAGTAAGACACGATGTTGGGCAAACATTGTTGGAATTGCTATACTAATAATCTAACATTGCTGATGATACGGTCGCTATCCAAATCACTCAAAAATACAATACGTTATTCTTATATTTTGTTGATACAGTCAGTGTATATTACTTTGAAAATCTTCTTTCTTAACACAAATGTGTGAACAAATAGATAAAGAACATTTGCAGTTTGCAGTAGGATACAAAATCACACAAACGGGAACGACGAGATTAAATTTTGTATTCACTTCCATAACCCTCCGTACTGCCCCATAGCAAATGAAATCAAAAATATATTTTGTAGTGTTACAATCTTTAATCTGTTTTTATTTTATAATTTTTATTACAGAGAGATCGTTTTTATTCTAGCTTTCACTTCCTAAAACGTTTAACTTTTCCTAATTGCTTCTACGTCATTGTCATTCATAAACGTTTAATTAGAGTTTTGTTTCAATTTGCTTTTCAACCTGCTTTTCAATTCTCTTTCGTAACAGCTTAGAAATGCCAAGCAGGATGGGTAAGTGGAAAATTCCATCAACCCTATCGGAAAATTGGTTGAGAAATTAAAGGGAAAAGTGCTTAACGGAAGAGTGAAAGAAGTAGGAAAATAAAGTTAGTGTTCAGTGTATGGCAACGAAAGAGAGAGAGGGGGAGGGGAGACAGCGAGAAAGAGAGCGCGCGCAACTTGCTTTTGCAACAATTACACTTTGGCAGTAACTGTTTATCATTTTGTTGCAAATATAGTTCCTATATTTGGGCCGTTTTTCATAAATATTACGAGTGAGGTGAAGGTGGAAATGATTAGATTGTCTGGTTGGGTATTGTAATATTATTATGTACGGATCTAGTACTTGTAGACATACTTAGTAAAAAGTACAATACAATCATGAAAATGGGTTCTTAAATTATTCGAATTTTAGAATCATAAAGTTTAGCTGTGTGATTTAGATTTGTTATGAATTTTTATAATGGCTATCTGTTGTAAAATTGGTTTTATCGGTTAGGTTTTTTTTTCTTCCCACATTCATTATCCATTATTCCAAGATCATTGCATCGGTTATCACAAAAGACTTGTTAAAGCCGTCAACTCCCTCATTGTGTACTTACAAGCATACTCATGGTTTCCTACCAGTCAGGTAAAACAAACAAACAAATCAATAACAAATTGTTGGTTACTATACCAGGGAAATTTTTAAAAAAATATCCTAGGATAATTACCCCCTATGAGACAAAATACCNCATGGACGATTAATCCACTTGCTTATAACATGGAAAATCCATCCTGTTAATAGGTTGGTTTGAATTCAAGCAGAAAAAAGAGAAAAAATAAGTGAAAGTTTGAGCTAAATCCTGTAAGATAGGAAATAACAAATTGGCAACAGTGTGACCTTTCATGCAAGCCCCTCTCGAAGTTGCTCCCTACAGAAAATGAACTTTCATTTCTTAGTTAATTATGACGTAATAGATTTATTACATCAGGGGTAGTATAAAAAGATATCTGCGATAATTATATATAGGGTGAACGTACAAATGAAAGTTTTGTGCTGCGCAAAGATTCAATCAGTTTAATCAGGGAGGTGAAAGAAAAGAGAGGAAACTCTTTTAATATATTCAAACGCATTCGTGAGTTATAAAGCGTAACAACGGGATGTGTATCATTCCACTTGGCTTTGAAGTTCCATACTCTGAGCCGCTCTTCCACTGAGGGGAATTTCAGAGGCCAGGCACCAGTTTCTCATTTCTAACAAAATATTTAATTATCGGCTAAATTTCAGTGTAAATTGTAAACTTTCTATGGGTATTGTGTATTGGGAAAAGTGCATCAAACAATTTTTCAAATTTAGTACTCCGCCCTTCCTATAGTTTGTGTGCTAGAGTAGGTAAAGTAAATTCAGATTCTGACAAAAACTCAAATTTGTGCATGTTTTAATGTCCCGTTATCTCATCCATGATTTACAATCTTCGATAACTTTAAATTTGCTAATGCGTTTTTTCGCGTTAAACAAAAATATTTTTGCAGTTGGTGAAAAAGGATGAGATTACACACGTTTGTTTTCGCTTGTTCTATTCATTACAAATTCAACAATTGGTGAGAAATCATTGAAAGGGACAGCGAACAGTTTCTGGGAAACCATTTTATGATGTAAGAATTCTAAATCCTGATATTTCATGCGCTCTTTTATCTCACCACCTGGTCGACGGTTGCAAATTAGCGCATAACTTTTTGGCGGCTTGGAGCATGGAGTCAAAGGAAAGCGGCTTGATTCCACTCCTTTCTTTCACCTCCCTGGCTTAATTTTGACCATTACAAGAAGTGGGTTATTGATGTAATCAAGTGCTCATGTATCATTGCGATGACGAATTTCGTCATTGCCTTGTTTTCGTTCACATTCTGCCCCATTAATATACTTATCCTACTTCTCGTTATCCTTATCCTTATTGTCAGGACATCGCATTCGTTTTGCACATAGTGTTTCCTATTCCTAGTTAGGTGCTTTTCCCATGTCATTTTCCTTTCAAATGTCATAGGCATAGTCTCTAACATCTCATCAAGGTCACTACATTCTTCGATTTTCGAAATCACTCATGCATAACCGTCCAGGCGCCATTTTGTCCGTTTCTGGTCTATTTTAGGGCCTTTTTCTTCCTTCCTACTATCCTAGATCCAAGAAACTACTTTCAAATTCCTCTAGACAGTCTAAGAGATGGTCTTTCATCTGCGACGTATAACCTCACCTTCAAAATGCCATCTTCGTACTAGAAATTTAAATCTGAACCCGACTCCGTCAAAAACTTTAAAATTCTTGAAAAATGGACCCATCAAAATCTAAAACTGCCTTAACTTTCTCATATAAATTCCGTTTCGTATTTATATCCCACAGTATCTAGCCATGCCAAATTTGACGCTCCAATAACTATGCAAAATATGAATAGCGCCCTCTTAAGTTTTAGGAATTAGCTTTCTTTTTGTGGCCGTATCTCCATTTTGGCTCGGCACAACCGTACCTTTTTTTGGATTTAGATACTTTAAGATATTTTCTTTCCAGCCATACACAAAATTGTATACCCAATATCCAATATCCAAATATGCAGTTTCAAGAAAATTGCAAAATAACTTCAACTTACTCTAAAATTACGATCCTTAGACCCACGCCAATGAAACTTGGCAGACACATGTATCCATATACGTGACAACTGTCTGCCAGGTTTTGTAAAGTTTAATACCCCCTTGGCAAAGTTATCGCCCAAAATGATGAATTTACTATGCATTACGTAAAAGCGCGTTGGATGCGTGCAGTACATTGCGCGTAGATGACAATGGTGTCAAATAGATTGCAATGACGTGCCCTTTCGAATGATACCATTGTATTGTTAATGTTCACCCAGAAAATTGTGAGTAAATGGCATTTGAACAAGGGTCACTATACGAATTCCGCCGAGTTTCCGCCCGATTATAACACGTATCGGCTATTACGTCATTTTGTCAGACAGCTTTTCGCCCCCTTATAACGTTCTCTTTTTTCCTTGAAAACTTGCAGTGACATTTCGAGTTGCAATACGCAGGGCACCTCGAAGCTGGATTTATAAAATCGGTCAAGGGGGCCATTTTATACACCATTTTGTCCTATAAATCTATTTTATATCACGCGTTTCGATAGGATTCTTTATCATAGCAAAAAAAAGAGTGGTTTGAATTAAAACAACCATGAAATTTTCTTTTCAATGATACCAAAAATGGCCCATAAAAAGACCTAAGAAGCGGGGAAGAAAAAAATTGATTTAAGTCCGGTCATAATACTGTACGTTTTCCGCCCATGTTTTACACGCATTGTCTATGGGGCAAATCGGGTTCACGCTTTTGGCCCCAAGAACGATCTGTATTTTTCTTGAAATAGTTTTTATAATTTTTCAAGGGGGCATTTTAGACACTATACTGTATATGATTATGTTAGTATAGACGACCCTGAATGCCACATCGTCCGTCATTGCACGCATATCTTTGTGCCACGATTGCAGGTCTAGTTAATACAATTCATTTTATGTATGTTATTACCAAAGAAAAAAATGAAGTCAGTCAGCCACTCAATAGTGTCTTACAGTGAAGCTTAGGAAGTAAATGATTTCTTTGCATAATTTGAATATTAGGACACTGCTAACGTTAACTTACACTGATAAAACAAATAAGTTCTACAGAATGTTATGATTGCTGCAAATGGGACAAAGTACCCTTAACAAATTCATGACTTTCTTATTTTTGATCGGTGAAACTTCTTTAAACTCTTAGCCAAATGAAGGCTAGAAAACAAAGTAAACACAAACGCAGTTACCCGACCACGGACTCATCTAACATGTCTAAGTAAATCTAATCTATTTACATTAACTTGAAATTTATACTAAAATATAACTTCAGAAAAGTTTTTAAGCAGGCATTTTTACTGAAACGTGGTCATGGTGATTCATATGATCCGTATTAAATGTACTAGCTAAATGTACCAGTAAATCTGGATCTCAAAACTAACATTTTTGAAAGTTGATTTCTGCGGGCCCAAAACATATTTTGAAGAGGAAATTTGTTGTAATTGATCAGTAAGGCTTTCCCTTCGTAATGATATGAATTTTGCATCAATTCAAAACACTTTTGCTTCTTGGTGTGACTCCTTTAATAATTGTATACAGGGGCAAACATTGAAGGGACGCTTAGGCTTTATAATTGATGTGCGTGGCTCGCCATACTATTTGCAGTATTCAGTGTGGCCCCCATGCCGCCTAGGAGTTAGATTTTTCATGATTTCTGGAAGCAAAGGTTTGTGCTAAAAATACAATTTTTCTTGTTGTTTATGCTTAACACGTGAACGAGTTAATGTGGTGAAAATCCTATTCCGTTTTGTCCTCTAACTTAATTTAAAACAAAAGGTCTTGAACTTAAAATGTTTGGCATACACGAAGCACAATTCAAAATTGTAACCTTGGCTACCACATGCCAAGTTTGGATAATATGCAAATTACCAACAGCTTAATAATAATAATAATATGTCTTGTTTACCCAGGGTAGCCTCATCAGTATTCATACTGTTCTTCCTGAGGGCCCTGCAATCATATCATTACCCCTAACAGGTACACAACTCTTAAGTTCTTCTCCGATGAAAATACAACTATATATCAATGGAAAACAAATTGGCCGTAGAATACAAAACATGAACATAAAAACATTTCGTTATTGTAAAATAAGCAGATAAAGACTTAATTATCAGCCCCTCTAAATGTTGGGTAAACAGATAACAAATAACCCGGTATCGTGATGACGCCATCATCTGTAGAGCAGCCTGCTCGCTTTACGTCGCGACCGGCCAGCCTAGGAGTACGACCCATTGTCCTGCGTACAGAGGGGAGATAATGCCGGAGATGCTCATGCTGGACACCCGAAAGATGAAAACAGAGTTCATTGAAAAATCGATTTCTTATCGTATCTTCCAGCGATTGATGCTGTTGCGGGCGTTATTTCTTAATATATTTTGATTCTTTGTTCCTCTCAAGTCGCGACATCATTTTAATTATAGGAAAAAAAGCAGGGCAATTTCCATATCGCTCTCTTCGTCCGCGTTGTTCGAATTCTGACTTTGCCCATCCAGCCCTGATCGGCGGGCAAACGCTGGGTTTATCCACTCATGATAGCCTCGGACTCGGATAAACTTATTAAAGAATCTGATAAGTTTATTTCACATTGATTTAGCTAATTTAAATATAAGGACTAAATGAAACAATAGAGTTGTTCGATATTTATTTGTAATTCGTTGAAATATTCAAATGTAAGACTTTATAACGAAAAAGCAAAGAACATACCATGTTGACTGCACCTAAACACATGTGAAGAAGCAACCGGTGGATATAGCCTCTACATACGATGACGTCATTAAGTCGTCTTCTGTTGTTTTTTTCTCGTGAGATTATATGCTTTTGAATTTAAGCTTTCAAACAATCATTTCTCCTCTGCATGACACTTTGTGAGCAAATAGTAGCAATTACCGTATTCAATGCCTAATGAGGTTCAGTTTGATATATCCTTTCATTTTTCAGTTCGGATAAGGTCTTTAACAACATTCTATACAGTGTTTCAGTTTTCATTTTCATTTTCATTTTTAACAGAACAATTTATATCGTAATTATGAAAATAAATCTATCGCAGGAATCAATGTATATATATAATGCACAAAGCATATCATTCGTTGAATTGAATGGGTACCATGTGGATTTAATTTGTTTTATTGATGTAGTTACCAACAGCAAATAATTAAAGAACAATGATTACAATAGAAAAACCCATTTTTATGACGAAATCGTATAGAGGGAGATAACAAAAAAAAAGAGGAGGGAAATAGAGGAGTGATGAGGAAGGGGAGAAGAAGGTGAAGAGAGAAGGATATGAAAATAGAGAGCAGTAGAGAGAGGGGGAGAGAAAACAAATACAGAAAAGAGAATGATATACCTTTCAAAGAAAAAGTTTTTTCCAGAGAAATTCTTGATTCGAAAGAGGGTGGAGAGACTTTATCAGGAATAAGGCAGAAATCTTATTCGGATAACCCCTCCAACTCTGAACTTTATTTCTGGAGAAACTCTCGATGTGAACGCTATAGGGACAAACATTAGTCGATGCAATGATCACTTTCGCCCATCACACAGAGAGAGAGGGAAAAAACATATACAGAAAAATATGAGAAATGAGAGAAAAATAGATACACAAAATAAAGAATAACATTTAAAAAAAAGTTAGAACAAAATATTGAAAGGAGGTTTAAAACAAAAGAAATAAAATAAGGAGAGATGGAAATGAAAGAAAGAGAATGTTTAAAACAAAGAATAACATGAAGAAATGACGTCATTACGTCATGATATTGAATTGATAACATACAACGGAACGAGGACATCATAATCATAATTATCTTAACGGTTTACTAATTGGGAGAGTAAAATCGTGACATTTTCGTTTGAATAAAGTAAATGAATACACTTCCAGTATGACAAACCATGTAAGAACTTGCTTAGAGTCCTACAGTTTACGATCAAATCAATACCTTTGTCGATGATGCCATCGACGATGATGTTGAGTAGAAGTCAATGTGATACTGCCCGCGGAGTGTCAGGTTCTTCAAATGAGGGATCGTACATATGAAGTGAGCGAAATCACGTGATGCAGAGGGACGTTCACTGAGATACGCATTCTCCATGGTAAGAGTCTTAATCTGTTATGATACATGTAGTAACATTATGTTGAATGAAAAATTACCAACACCGTATTCAGCAATATGTTTACAATTGTATTAATATCGTTGCCACAATGAAAATATTTATTTTGTAATGATGCACAAGATCAATATAATTTGCAATTTCCAAAGGGGTATAAAAATAATATAAACTGGGACGAAGAGATTCGATTTAGTCTCATCAGCATTCACAATTGAAATAAGGGTCTCTCCATCAGCACTTCCGTAGCGATCCGAATTGTCATATGGACGGAGAAATATGGAATATATTATTCCCTATCAATCTTATAATCTTCAGTCTATTGTTTTGTATTATGTGAGAATTTCACTTTTCGCATCCACTTCCTGAAACGTTGAACTTTTCTTACATGCATCCTCTTAACAGTGTACTAATTGGGAGAATACGATCGTCTGCTTCCATTTGACTATATAACTAGCTAGATGGAACTTTGACTTGATGCCTCCGTCATAGAGCAATTTTACAAACCAAAAGAGAAGCAATTTTTTCAAATTAAGTTCGATTGTAATCCAATGGCAGGTTCTCAGAATATTGTGATTACAAGCTATTTCTGATATACTGTATGACCATTTGATCTTTGAACTCATGACCCCAACATGTCAGTTCATTGGCTCTGCAAGAAACATACATATCTTGAGTTTGAGGGTAATCCATCCACCTGTTCTAATGATAATATGATCACAAGCTATTTTTGCATACATAATGAGCCCCGTGACCTTTGAACTTGACCTCATGACCCCAAAATCTATTCAGTTCATTGCCTCAGCAAGATACACACTTTTTCTGAGTTTCATGGTAATCTGTCTATCTGTTCTAATGATAATGTGATCACAAGCTACTTTTGCATACATAATGAGCCATGTGACCTTTCACCTATGACCTCGTGACCCCAAAATCTAATTAATTAATTGGATCTACAAGATTCATACATGACCTTAGTAGGGCAGGAATCCATCAATCAATTATTGAGATAACGCGATCACAAGCTATTTTTGCCTACATAATGAGCCCTGTGACCTTTGACCTTTTATCTCCAAAATCTTATAAATTAATTGGCTCTGCAAGGTACACATGACCTAAGTAGGGCAGGAATCCATCAATCAATTATTGAGATAACGCGATCACAAGCTATTTTTGCATACATAATGAGCCATGCATGTGACCTTTGACCTTTGACCCTGTGACCCCAAATCTAATCTGTTCATTGGCTCTGCAAGTTACATACATGACCAAAGTTTGGCAGGAATCCATCAGTCGGAGATATAGCGCGATCACGAGAACGGGACGTACGTACGGACGGACGGACAACCCGAAAACATAATGCCTCCGGATACTTCGTAACGGAGCCATAAAAAGAGTACACTTCAAGTATAACAAATATGTAGTGATTTTCCAAGAGTCCTAAAGTATATGAGCGAATCAATACCTTTGTAGATGATGCCATCGCCGATGATGTTGAGTAGAAGTCATCGTGATAGAAACCATCGAATGTCAGGTTCTTCAGATGAGGCATCTTACAGATGAACTGAGCGAGATCACGTGATGCATTGGGACGTTCACTGAGATCACCAGAGCGTATGTCCAAAGTCTCAATCTGTTGTAATAGTACCACATCATGTTAGATAAACAATTGCTGACATTACTATACT
>BEXV01002243.1:37597-51948 GCA_003118195.1 Hemicentrotus pulcherrimus
AAAATATTAAGTCTCATCGTTATTTTTCTATTACAATGGACGTTTCTCCATCAGCATTCTCGTAGCATTCCTAATTGTCATATGGAATTCAAAAAATGGTATATACTATATTGTTCACCATCAATCTTCAGTCTGTTTTGTATTATGACAGAATTTTAACTTTTCCTACCTGTACCAAGTCCAAGAGTAAAATTGTCCACTTTCGTATGACTATATAGAAAAGAGTTCTCTTCAAGTATAACAAATATGAAGTGATTTTCTTAGAGTCCTAAAGTATATGAGCGAATCAATACCTTTGCAGTTAATACCATCTCCGATGATGTTGAGTAGAAATCATTGTGATACTGGCCGTCGAGTGACAGGTTCTTCAGATGAGGCATCTTACAGATGAACTGAGCGAGATCACGCGATGCATTGGGACGATCAATGAGATCACCAGAGTGGATGTCCAGCGTCTCAATCTGTTGTAATAGTACAACATCATGTTAGATAAATAATGGCTAATATTACGATAATGTATTATATCTTACATTACATGATGATACAGTCGCCATCCTCATTCATGTTCAAAGGTAATACGTTACTCTTACGATTTGTTTGATAAAGATATTACTTTGAAAATCATATTTCATAATAACGTAACACAAATGTGTAAAAATAGAGTCAGAACATTTGGCAGTTTCCGATGAAAAACGCATTCACAACAGCGGGAAAGAAATGATAAGATTCGTTATTTTGTAGGTTTTTAACTCATATATTTATCATTAGCAATTTTTAATCAAAGTTTGCAGTCATTCCATTATCACTTCTGTAGGGGTCGGGTCTACATATTCAGTGTCCAAAGTCTAATCTGATATAATTGTAATATTATGTTTATTATAAAAACAATTTCTGAACATTACAACTTGATACAATTGCCATCCTCATTCATTTACGAAGCAAAACGTTATTCTGAAATTCGATTCGGAAATAGTACTTTTAAAATCTAATTTTATATAACATAAAAGTGTAAAAACAAATAAACATGGAATACTTTGCAGTTTCCAGAGGGATATAAGAGACATAGAGATTCCTTTTTTTCTTCATTTTTGTAGGTTTTTAAATTAAATTTGTTAGTCTCATCAGCATTCATAATTCAAATGTACGTCTCTCCAGCAGCCTTCCCGTAGCATTCCGAAATGTCATATGAAATGAAAAATATGGTATATATAAATCGTTATCAATCTTATAATCTTCAGTGTGTTTTTGTAATATGACAGAAAGTTCATTTTTCGCTTTCACGTCCATACAAATTTAAATTTTCCTACCTGCTTCCTCTCAACTGTGTACCAATTGTGAGAGAAAAATCGTCCACTTGAGTTTGACTATACAGAAAAGGGTACACTTCAAGTATAACAAATATGAAGTGATTTTCTTANGAAATTCGATTCGGAAATAGTACTTTTAAAATCTAATTTTATATAACATAAAAGTGTAAAAACAAATAAACATGGAATACTTTGCAGTTTCCAGAGGGATATAAGAGACATAGAGATTCCTTTTTTTTCTTCATTTTTGTAGGTTTTTAAATTAAATTTGTTAGTCTCATCAGCATTCATAATTCAAATGTACGTCTCTCCAGCAGCCTTCCCGTAGCATTCCGAAATGTCATATGAAATGAAAAATATGGTATATATAAATCGTTATCAATCTTATAATCTTCAGTGTGTTTTTGTAATATGACAGAAAGTTCATTTTTCGCTTTCACGTCCATACAAATTTAAATTTTCCTACCTGCTTCCTCTCAACTGTGTACCAATTGTGAGAGAAAAATCGTCCACTTGAGTTTGACTATACAGAAAAGGGTACACTTCAAGTATAACAAATATGAAGTGATTTTCTTATAGTCCTAATATACCTAACCAAATCAATACCTTTGCAGTTGATGCCATCGCCGATGATGTTGAGTAGAAGCCATCGTGACAGGAACCCCAGAGTGTCAGGTTCTTCAGATGAGGCATCTTACAGATGAACTGAGCGAGACCACGTGATGCTTCGGGACGTTTACTGAGATCACCAGAGCGTATGATCAGAGTCTCAATCTGTTGTAGTAATACGACATCATGTTGGATAAACAATTGCTGACACTTCTATCTGAATTATATCTAACATTGCATGATGATAAATTCACCACCCTCATTCACTTACAAAAGCAATACTTAAGTCTTACAATTTATTTGATAGAGATATTACTTTGGAAATCACAAATCACAATCACAAATGTGTGAAAAATAGACTCAGAACATCTGGCAGTTTCCGATGGTGAAGTAGGTATAGATGAGTAAAGCAGTCGCCGTTGACGATACATATGCAAAATTTATTAATAATAATAGCCTAATAGTCCACTCCAAATTTTATTAAACCGAAACGGAAATTCTTTTTGCCCAATTAATCGTGAGCCCGGCAGCCACTGAGCAACGCCAGATCGACGTTGCTCTATCCCTTATTTGTTGAACGCCAATCAAGGTAGCAACAAACTCCCATCTTTTAACGTCTTTTGGTATGACGCAGCCGGGGTTCAAACCCACGACCTCCCGGTTTTGAGGCGGACGCTCTACTGACTGAGCCAACACTCCGGTATGGGGAGATTCTGAAAACCCTGTTGTGTTATCGTACATTAAACATCATTTATGTGATACTTCACCACGACATTGTAACAAAGAGGAGGATGATCCAGGATTGCTTGAGAGCAGGGGATCTTTTTAGATTTGGTAATGACACTGGCTCTCTCGTGTTCGCCGAGCCGCGAGAAACTAAAATTATTCTCAACATTGATATCTTGTATTCTTTCTTCTTTTCCATTCACAAAAGTTATGCTTCTATTATACTAGGGAAAATTGGGTTATTACGATAAGAGCGAGCAAAGATGAAGAAAATGTATTTTGATGGAAACCCACTAGCTGAAATCATGAATTGTGACATCAGAGAGAGGTATTATATAAAAAGTTTAATGAAATATTTGTCTCTTTTTTGTCCTGAAAACAAATTCAAGTCGTTTGGGATTGATATTTTATTTTTTCTAAAAATAAACCTCTGTATCCTAGTATTCTACTCATTCGATTCAATATTCTGACTGAATACGGCATCCATTTCTTTTAAAAGAATAATCTTCCAAATATACGACAACGTGGATTATACACAGATTTTTTTTTTTATACTGACCTTGGAATGGACTGCTTTATTCGCAAGCACCGAGTAGAAGACATCATGCATAGAACTTGTACTAGCGATCGTCACAGATCTCAGGGATCGTGATGAGCACATGAATTCAGCCAGGTCTTCTGAAGCCGCCCATCCACATGACTTCTCAATAAGCAGGTTATCCTACAAGGTACATGTACACAAATAATATTGTGAGGCTAGAATCGAAATCACCAAAATAACACCATATTATCCTGATCAATCACCTTAATTGATACTGATTTTGTTTATGGGTTGTTATTTTCTTCCATTTTCTATTTGGTTCGTATTCTGTTTTTTAAAAAAAATCTATATATTAATAAGAACATGAAATAACCTAATAACAACATTATGCATTTTAAAGGAATTATTCTGATCCCACCACATGTAAACTTTTCTGGGTTCTGTTATCTCATAATAATTCAAGTCGGCGTTTTATCATACTGGTTGAATTCGTCGTATCAAAAGAGTTATATTATTAAACAAGATTCATTGCAAATACACGCAAGACCGGTTGTGCTACAACAAGAATAAATCACAACTCCCATTAACAGACTTAAGCTCTAATACTCATTAACTCTTGTAGATAATAATAGTATTAACACATACAATTCGTGTAGACCTACATAGCAATTTTCAGATTGAAAATGATAATCAGAGCTGCACCTACACTAGATCCATAGAAGTGGATTTAAACATGCATCATGATCATATAAAATTGATTTTATCAAGCTTCTCTTTTGGGTGAAGAGAAGTTGTTACAGAATGCGTTGCGCATCGTCAGTATACAGGGTATATGTACACAGTTCAGTGTTCAAAAGAAACGAAGTTATCCTAAGTCTGAAAGAATGAAATTTAAAGTAAAAAGAAACTGTATTACTCACAGAGATCATACAACATTGGAATGAATACGTTGCAACAATAAAACGTACGTTACTTTCCTTACCACTTCACGATGATTCATGATGAATATATGCCCTGATACTGTGTGCGCCTGCATCTTCTTGGTAATTTTCAGTGCTTTGCTGGACTCAGAGATATGTTCCGCTACTGTTTTTGCCACTGCTTGGTCTTGGCTCTCGTATGCTACATCTACGACGAAGTCATCATCATGTCTACGCTTTCTTTTTTCTGCTGTGAGATGAGAAACGATATCCAATCCGACCTCCTTCTGCTGGGCCGATGTGAAGTACAGTAGGTAACGGTATTCTCTTGCTTCAGATATGCTTTTCGTTATCAACCCGTCATACTCATTACGGTTTGAATTGTAAAGAGATGCAAGGTGCATTCCTGATAGATATTCCTGGAAGAGCTTATGTGAGAACTGCACCGATTGAACTGCTGAATTTGGATTGGTTTTTCTGTCTCTCCTCTGAAGTACTTTCTTTTCTCTGGTGAGTACACCAACTTTACAACCTGCATCGATGGATTCTGGATAACTCTGAATCTCTTCTTCTGTGAATACCAACCGTCTCTCTAGAAGTCCCTCGAAGCCCATGTGACCGATCTGAAGCAGGTGATGACGAATATCTGAACGATTCTCCCTCAATGTGCCTTCAACAATACCTGATTGAATGTGCTTCGATAGGTGATGATCAACCAAAAAGTCAATCATCTCATTGAAGAGCTGGGAAAATGTTTGCAGCTTCGACATTGCCTCTCGGCGCTCTCCATCGAACTCTTTCCACATGATGCACAGCATAGCTGTGTATATGGGGTATGGGGCCATGTTCCCTCTGATCACATCGTTGTTCGATATGAATCGGTTTAGATCTTCAGAGGAAGCTATGTCTGGATGAAAGAACTTGGTGATGTAGGAAGAGAGGTTTTCAGCAGAGAAACCTTCCACAGCAATGAAAGCAAACACCTTTCTAAGACTGGCATTCTTCCTAATCTCATCTGATCTCCATTGCCGTGATGTAAGTAGTACTGTCCCTGACTTAAACAGCTTGTCAAGAGTGATCATGGCGATTTGCTGAATGCTGTTCAGATCGACAGTAGACTCGTCTAGGCCGTCCATTACAAGGAAGACATCATCCGAATTTGAGAGGATGTGCTTGTCTAGCTGCTTGGCTGTGACCGGATTGTTGTCGGAAAGATACGTCTTCACTATCTCTCCAACAGTCTTTTCCTTTGCCTCGCGAAGAAGGATGAAAAGAACAAGTTTGAATTCTTGGTAACCTTTTCCATGGATCCAGTCCCAAGCGATCTTGGCGCAGAAAGTGGTTTTCCCCACACCACCTTCACCTTCCACCAACAAGCGTTTGGCATAGATTCCGTTGACTTTAGTCCTGAGGAGGTCGTCGTAGAGAAGAGGTATCTTGCGCTTTGTACCTTTGCCTTCTTCCATCAACGTTAGATTGGTGAAGATCCGGTCAAATTCATGTTGAAACTCGCTGTTCAGTGGATTAGCTTGAATCTGACATAGATAAATGGTATAATAGCGTTTGAGCTCTTCAGCAACCCGCTGTATTTCCTCCTCTGTCATTGACGGTATGTGATCACCAGCCTGACCTGTGAAAAGATGGTGAAGAACGCTGTTTTTAAAGTAACTTGGATTTTTTTTTACTAGTGTTTAAACTTAAAACAATATCAAAAACAGCAGCAAAAGAAACAAGTACATACCCCTGAATCATAGAAATGAAATATCAACATATGTTACTTCCTAAATCTCAATTTAAATTTGCGTGTGGATTATGATCATTGGCTCAGAAATCATTTATTTCCTAGATAAAGGCTCTCACAGTGACTAATGGATTGACATTGTGCCCTGATGTCACTGCCCCAGGGAAGGGTTACTCGGGTCGATGCTAACATGTCAAGCCTTGTTGTTAATTGGTAGGGTTTATTTAAAGGCCATATTCTATTCAGCGAATCTTGCGGTAAGTGTCATATTAGATGTGCATGATCTTGTGCATTTCATAACTAAAGAAGATGAAAACGATTTCTACTTTCAAAAGCTACGCTCCTGGATTGATATGCATATAATCCATAAACTTATGAAATGCATCTTTTATAATAACGTTCTATATCCCTGCTTTCTAGATGGAGATTCCTTCTTGTAACTGTTTATCCATATGGATATCAACATCAAAGGCATTTAGTCCAACACGTTACCGCGTATTATGGAGTTGAGATTAAATGTGCAATTGCTTTACATATTTAGTCTGATCTAAACTCGAGTGGGGCTAGTAAACGTGAAACATTTTTTCTAATGAAACTGTATTTAGGTCAGTGCACATGGAATAGATTACTTTTGAATTGCCCCCTTACACTCTATCTCTGCCCCCCCCCCCTCTCTCTCTCTCTCTATAAATATATACAGTGCGTCCAGAAAAAACGAAACCGAGAGCTATCGATGTTTGATCAAAACTTATACACAATTATACAAAAAAAATGAGCCAGGAATAACAAAGTTCTGCTTGTTTTTAAAAATGCTTGCATTTCCATAATTTGATCAAACAAGTTCATTTTCACTGGCTGCCTGCCGTAGCATCAAACAGAGTTGACAAAAGACTTAACTCCGTTTCGCTGAAAATCAGCCATGCATCAGGTCTTTCGTCTTCTTTGTGCATGGCTGATCGTCAACAAAACGGAGTTAAGTCTTTTGTCAACTATGTTCGTTGCAACGGCAAGAAGCCAGCAAAAACGAACCTGTTTGATCAAATTAAGGAAGTGCAAGCATTACTTTAAACAAACAAGACTTTGTTATTCCTTGCTAATTTTTCAGATTGAGGTGTCATATAAAAGGGGAGAAATTGAACTTTCTAGAAATGTAATTTTCTCTTTAAAATTCAGATACCGCCCGCCAAAAGACTTTTTGGTTTCCTCTCTTCAAATTGGTGTTAATTACTTATGCGTAAAATATGCATCATACGAGTTGCATCAAATTAAATAAGAGGGTCTAAGCTTTCCAAATATGTGTCAATTATTAATCATAAATGTGATAAAGTTATGATAAAACATCGATGATTCTCGGTTTCATTTTTTCTGGGACGCACTGTATATGTATATCAAAATACATTATATATGCAGTACCCAACAAAAGTGAGGACACCCGTATATAGTAATTGTTAAATATTCCAATATTCCAAAACTCCTCACTTTGCTGCAATGTTTTAATGGAAGACGCAATTTTACTTATAAATTCAGCACATAACGCTAAATGATAATAATAACATTAATAATATTAATTAAAGTGGGCTCAGGTATGGGTGCTCATGTCTAAGTTGACACGCGCGACAATTATTATTACCTTTAACATGTCTGCCATTATGGTGTCTAGCATTTCAAGGAATTAATTCCCGCCAGGTCCCAATTTACCTCACCTTGGTCGAGTCAGGGACTTGCTATTAATAGCAAGTCCCTAGTGGCAAATGTACATACATGTCTGGGCATTAAGGCCGCGGCACCTCTAAGGCTCATCCTTAACCTGAGGCTCAAAAGTTGCCATTATGAAACACCCTCCAGGAGTGTTAAGTTAGCTATACATGAACCCACCATTTATATTATTACCTTTTCGTACACTATCAGCAAGCTGTACCAGCTTGATGCTTTCTAACGTGTCGACCAATGTCTCCCTCGCCTTGCTTTCATCTACTGTCTTTCGCCATTCGTAAAGCATCTGATAGGTAGCTAGCATGGAGTCGCCAAGCTTGTCTTTCTCAAACCGACTTAGTTGAGCCTCTGTGAACCCCAATGCTAGTCCGACCTTCCTGAAGTCTGAGGGATCCATACCGTCAGCAAGGAGATAGAGCTCCAGCTCGGTCAGACTTCCAGGGCTAAATTATAGACGTAAGAAGAATGATTAATTTCATATAGTGCTTATAGATATTTGCGAGATATTGTATCAAAAGAACTTTCATTCTGCTCCTTTGACTTGCGAATACCTTGTTTTACTGTATTGAATAAAAATATTTTATAGTATTGCCTGTGATGCAAGCAATAGAAAAACACTGCAAAATATTACGACATGCACCATTTAAACATAACGATAATAGGCAAACTTCTTCCCTTTTGATTTCATTAATCAAATTCAAAGATTATTTTTACCACCAACCTCAATGATCCGTATTCTACTAGTCAAGAATTGCAACCCGACGGGGGGTTGAAGGGTTTGTTCAGAATCGGGTTTAACAAAGAAAATTAATCCAATTAATGCCTCGATTACATTTGCCCCGGGCACCGTACGATAAATTAGTCTACGATTTGTTCGTAGACATCGTAGGAGGCTACGGGCTACGATGTTTGTGTTTACATTATCTACGAGCGTCGTGCTCTCGGGGGCAGGCCGGGTCAAATTCGTACAGAGGCTGCTCGGAGATTGTACGGAAATCGTGCAATTTGAATGCAGTAGCCGTGCAGTCTCCGCAGCCTTCGGACGGAAATCGTACGGAGACCGTGCAGCTTCCGTGCAAAGGTTGCGAGGAGAAGGCGCGTCGACCGTACAGCCGCATCCACCGAAAAATCATACGTTTGCTGCACAATCAGTGCGAGGCCTCCTGGCGATGCCCATGCGGGGATTGTGCAATGCCACCTACGACATGTATACGGGCTACAGGCTTACCATTTTTTTCAAATTTGTTTAACTTCTCGCGAAACAAAATCGTAAAGGCTGCGGAGCCCGTGAATCCGTACGAAAATCTCCCGGACCCTACTGCCTCCGCACAGAGGCCGCACGGAAAAGGGGATACGGGTAGGATACAGGCTCCGTAAACTAATCGCAGGCCAAATGTAATCCAGGCATAAGTTGTCCTTCATTAAACGTAATCGTAGACTCAGATTCGGGTTCAGTAGGGAAACAATGGATTGTAATGTTCCAAATTTGATTTTCATGCTGCTTACTTGTCGTTTGGACCAGGGTGTCGTTCTACGTCACCGGATCTCAATAGGAGTATGTTGGTCATGTCTGGACAGTCATTTCCCTTGATTGCATCTGCTTCACCGCTGGTTGTCCCTGATATGGGGATCGGAAAAGTCGGTGGTCTGTGATTTTCTGTTTCTTCCTAAGAACGAAGATAAAGTTACGAATAGAAGACACACTTTGAACACTGTAAACTATATTGGCAAGCCATACTGAGATAATATCCTAGTGCCACATTGTATTTCTGGCGTTTTTTTAAATCAAAGTTTTCTAGTTTATTTTAACATTTCTAATATATACAACAAATAGCACTGACAGGGGATAAAGGGTGACTGTTCATGCATTCATTGGTCAAGATGATTCATGATATTCCGTTGAAATATGATGGACAAAGAAAATTTTCTAAATGATAATTATACGTTATTTGTCAAAATACATGTAGAATCACGTGAGACTAAGTATTCTGTGAAAGGGTAAAGGGCCCTTTTACCATTGATTATAGTGCAACTAACGTCAAATAAAAAAAATCTATAGCAAATTGAAACAATAAAACGGTCTTTTATAATACATCTTGTATAGCTCCAATTTTGCAAGTTACCGTGTCCTATTTCTAAAAAAAATTATGCAAAAAGAATCGTATACAGTTTGTCTTATTATTTATATTTCTTATATTTTTTTTCTTCGTCTGTCTCATTTTTGTAATAATGGGATAGGGTTTGTTCTGGGAAATACATATAAATATCAATCATACCCTGATAGATGGTGTTGTTTGCATTGTGTTTCTCGTTGTATCTTGCCTTGGTTTAGGTGGCAAGCCTGATGATAGGTCCTCTATCCCCGTCGGCGCAGAGGTTGACGTCTCCTCTTTGTATATTTGGATACGATCTGTCTCACTTGCGATGGCTGCAGGTACATGTGAGTATGACTCTGATGTGACAACTTCATGTTGGTCTGTTATTTGAGCGGAATTAGGTGGGTATTCAGGTGACATTATGGTTATGTGTCTATTGTCCAATTCGTCTTCTACGCAGGGTCGGGGAACAGGAATTTGCACGTCATGATCAGTGGTATCAGGGACAGGGTTGATCTCGTTTGCCGTTGGAGAACCCCTTTTTTCAGCACACGAAGACGCAGAGTGAGAGACATCGCTATGACCGGGGCTTTCTACATGACAAGGGAATCTTCTCTTCGTGACCGTTCCAAACTCTTGACCGTAACATTGTGAACGAGTCTGACAAATAGCAGTACATTTGATATTGGTTACGTCTAATGATGGCCCTCTTTGAGCGGTATTAAGGTTGCCATTGTAAGAAGACGCGGGTCGAAGAGCCGTGTTCAATGGAGAACTTTTCGCATCAAGTGAAGAGCCAGTACGAGATGAGATGTTACACTCAGGATTGTCGTTTTCCTTGGCTGGCTCAGCATTCTTCTTTTTCTTAATTAAGTTGTGAAGTTTCCTCCAAAAGTAGTTGTAGTCATATTCTTTCCTCCGACGGCACATGAACGTGCCGATCCTGACACGCCATTCACCAAGAGACACAGGCATGGTTTCATCATGTGTAACTAAAGAGAAACAAATAGTGATGCAGGATAAATTCATGAAATAGGCAACGTGACTTTGTATACGCAAATAGTATCAAATCTTTTTTTTTGTCATGTAGGGAAAATGTATTCGTTTTAGATTACAAAACTATTTCATCTTTAAAAGAACATATAATGCATGGTGCTTGATTGCAAATGTGCACCGCTTTTTATATTCTGGAAGAATCGGGTACAATTTACCTCGAGTGAGCAAACCTGGACAAATTCCACCGCAAAATTACTCTTTGAAGAGGTCCTTTATGCCTAGGTCACATTTGCTCTACGGCTAGGATACGGCGGCCGTACGCCCCCGAAATTGAGAGATACTTGCGACGGCTGCAGAGAATCTGAGGTACCCTCAGGGTCACTCTAGGGCGTATCCCTATCTCTTCAGACCGTTCGGGTCGCCGTGGGATTACAACGCGGAGTTATAACCGTTTTCATGTCAAGGTTCGCCGTACCTCATTAGACGCGCGTAGCAATGCCGTAGAGCGGTTCTACGGCGACCGTACGTCGAGCGTACGGTAGCCTTACGTTTAAATACTCCAGGGAGGGAGCGGTTGCATGCTTCATCATTTCAGAGGCCGTCTGGCAGTCGCAGATTCGAATTCAAAATACCCCATTCTGCTACCCTAACATAAATATGTGACTGCTACTGTATGTGACCGTGGGAAAGCTGCGGCGGTCCTATTTTAGACCGCACGGCCGCCGCGGCAAATGTGACCTCGTCAATAGCAATAGCTTTATTTGCTTTATTTTTATTTTTTTTCTACGGGTTGGTTGTTTGCTTTCATAGTTGTCCCATTTGTTTATTATGCGGAATGTTAGTCCAGGGATAGCTATTGGCGGACGACGTATGAAAAGGTATGTAGTAAGATAAAGGTGAGTTCTGGTAATGCGATTGCATTGTGAAAGAAAAGGTGTGGAATGGATCAGAAAAAAGTTGATCATATAGCATGTAAGTATTGGTGTGCACTGCAAGGTTGTGGAGTCATCAAAATCATAATAAATTATGCCCAGTCTTGGTAAAGTAACAAGCACTGTACACAGAAAGCTACATATGGGACAACACACATGGTGTCGGGGCTAGTACAACCTTGATTTCCTTGTTTTTTATGCTCATTACTCAGCCAGTATACATTTTCTTCCAAAATTGTTAGGCACATGTCATTTATTCGTAATCTTGAACATTCAGTGTAAGTTTCGTTTGATTCTGTGAGAATTGTTTTTGTTTTTTGTTACCAGAAATGGAGTTTATCTTTAAATAGACAAGTTATACAGGGGAGTGGCTGAGAGCCAGGGGGTGAGGGGGGAACTGGGTGCACTGTTGTGTCGGCCTAAAAATTTGCTACAAAGTGAAAATCCTTCGAAGATTGTTCTTTTTTGTGCACCTCACAATTATCGTTTTCAGTACCAAAATCATTGAAAGAGAGGGAGAGGTAGAGAGAGAGGGGGGGGCAGAGACACAGGCACAGACAAGTACGCACACACACAAAGGAAAGAGTGTACAAAGATATGATACACCTTCCTAAAAGGTTTCCTTAATGACATTGCTTTCTCTCCTTTTTTGAAGTAAAATAATAGAAACCAATAACAGAAAGTCTAAATACATTCTGATTTTTTTTTTAGACTTTGTACTTTAAGCTGACTTGTCGACCACGTTCACGCTTTCGTTCAGGTACGCACTTGACGAGTTCACTGCCATGCTCTCCTTGGTGTAAAATAATTTCCACTTTTTCTCGAAAGCAGAAGTGTTTTAGGGGCTCAATATGTAGTGTTTATAAATCATCCACATGGCTATCCAAATATATCAAAATTGTAAAGAATCACTGTCCACCCAATTTTCTAAATGCCCCAAAACTGTGTATTACCTTTAAGCTTTCTTATCCCATTGAGAGAACAGAGAAACAGATTTACACTTGCCTGTGTGGTGTAAACGACTTTTCATACGATGCAGAATGCAATATTTTCTTTTCTCGTTTGCTGCGCTCACTCGCCAAATGAATTGTAATTTTTCAAAGTGCGTTGGCAGCATGCTAACTTTCATTTCCCCCATTTATTCGCCAAATGTTCCCATGAATGTTGCGTTGCCGAGCTCCTGCTCCCCTCCAACAAAAGGAATGAAAAGCACTGGCCCTGCTTGGAACAGGATTGGACTAAGATAGATATAAATCGTAGGAAAAATTATTGCTGTGATACTGATTTATTGCTTGAGGGAATTAATGTACATGATGCACACGATGCTTTTTTTTTTATGTCGAGATTCCAATTGTATGAACAATGACCATGTTAATTATGTATGTATACATATGATGATATTGTGAAATGCTTATGTGATGCTAGTGAATCTCTATTTCACTGTAAAAACAAGGTTCATAATACTAGGCCTGGCTAGAATGAGCATGTGTCAGAGCTCCACTCTGCTGCTCGTGAGGCTCACCTACTCTGGGTTGAAGCCGGCAAAAACAGACAGGGACGGTTATTTGAGCTCAAAAAGAGGGCCAATGCACGATTTAAGTATGCTCTCCGTTTTATTAAGAATAATGAGAAAGTCATGCGGGCGGACTCTGTTGCTCGTAAATTGCAAGGTAAAAGTTTTTATAAATTTCGGAAAGAAATTAAATGTGTGAATAATAGTAAAGCGCCTCTTCCAACTAATATTGAAGGTATCTCAGTCTGGTGATGAAAAAATAAGTGAATTGTGGTGTAGCCATTATACAGTAAACAAATCCTTATAATGGCTACACCACAATTCACTTATTTTTTCATCACCAGACTGAGATGTTACTAATGTTGATTTTGATATAAATATGGTTATCTCTCCTGAGGAGGTAAAAGAAGCTATCAGAAAATTAGACGACAATAAGTCATGTGGTCTTGATACTATAAGAGCTGAACATTTAAAGCTTGCAAGTCCGAAACTCATGCCCTTGCTTGCAATGTGCATTTCCGGTTTTTTTATTCATGGTATCTTACCAGATAGTATGATTTCCGTTGTTTTGGTGCCGGTCATTAAAAATAAAGCTGGTCGCATTACAAGTAAAGACAACTATAGACCTATAGCATTGGCTAGTGTCCTGTCCAAAGTGCTGGAAAAGATATTGCTTGGTAGGTTGGAGATGTATATTCTTACTTAAGATAACCAGTTCGGTTTTAAAGCCAAACATGGCACTGACATGTGTATATTTGCTCTGAAAGAAATTATTGCAAGTATTGCAAAGCTTTTGATCGGGTAAATCATGAAAAGCTGTTTACGAAGATGGCTGATAGGGGTATTCCTAAGTACCTGATTAGGATACTCGTTTGTTGGTATACCCATCAAAATATGATGGCTAGATTGGGAAATAGTGTGTCAGAACCATTCCATGTCAGTTATGGAGTTAGACAGGGAGGCATTTTTTCTCCCTTTCCCTTTAACCTGTACATGGATGGTCTATCCGACAATTTGAATGCCTGTAAAAAAAGGTTGTGTAATTGGCAGTATAGTAGTCAATCATTTAATGTATGCTGATGATTTCGTTATTATTAGCCCGTCAACTGCTGGGTTGCAGAGTTTGCTCAAGATTTGTTCTGATTATGGGTATGATAATGATGTCAAATATAATGCAAAAAAGAGTCATGTTATGATAATTAGATGTAAGGAACACCGTAAATTGGTATTCCCAGATTGTTATTTATGTGGAGCTAA
>BEXV01002244.1:61694-73315 GCA_003118195.1 Hemicentrotus pulcherrimus
CGTGCTTGTCGAATACATGGACTATTCGACAAATGCGTTTTGACGCTTCAGTCACAAACCATAGAGAGACAGGACTATCATAAAAGTACTCGTATCCTACAGTTCCTCTGCGTTATATAGTACGTATATTATGCTTCTGGAACTATTAGACAAAATTAAGAGCGATCCAAAGCTATAGTTTGGAATGCGCATACTCTGGAATTACTTTTTCAGTTAGAGTTAGTCAAGGAAATCTGCCGTCTTTTGTACAAAGCCCACGTACTTATCCTTGTGTTGGTCATTTCAATTGTCGTTTGGGCAGTAAGATACCATTATTCTTCGGCGCCGACACGAGCCTAGCATTTATTCTGTTGTCCGCTATTTCTCGCTCGTAGAGTTAACTAAAAGATAAAGTTGAGTTCTGATCATCATGCGATTGCATTGAGAAAGAAGCGGTGTGGAATCAAGAGAAAAAAGTTTGTTCATGTAGCATATAGTTTAAGTACTGGTATGTACTGCAGGGTACTAGAATCATTAAAATGATACGAAAATTGGCCAAGTCTTGGTAAAATTAACAAACACTGTTCAAAGAAAAAAAATATACGAGACTACACAAACATGAGGCTTAAAATGTAGTCCTCATCTTGAAGCTTGTTACATGTTATATTGAGAATATGAAGGTTTATGCAGGACACTTTTTTTCTCCGATGTTCTTCCACAATAAGCCAGTTCGTAGCTTCAGTCTTAGCATGAGCAGAGCAGATGGAGGTCATTGCAGACCAAATTGTGAATTACACGGAGACAAAAATAGTAGATACGTGCTCATTTAAGTTATGTAATCATTATTCATTTATGCAAAAGCCGTGTACTCCATGATACAAAGGTGGAAATATTCTTTGAACAGGGGAAAGAGTGGCTATTTATGCAGCACTTCCATTGCTGTAGGAGCTGTAGGAGTGATCATTTAAAAATGTACAAAGTGGGACCTCTTCATGTATTGAGGATCTGTGCCATATTCGGGGTCATTTGGAACATTTGCTTTTCCGTGGGCTGGTTTATTGCATAAAAACAATGCTAACGCTCACAAATTGAATTATCATTAACCTCTCCCCAGAACTCAACCCCCTCTTTAAGCATTAAATTGTATGAAAACGTTGTATACTAGATATGCGCCTGCATTGCCTTCCTTCAATGAAAGATTCTGCCCAAATGAATTGCTTGACTGAATAGACCTCGAAACGAGAATTAAATCAGATACAAGTCTAGAAATCATCGTGAATATTTATTACAACATCGCCGTTCCCCAGTTTACACTCGGAGCTATACGATGGGGACTAGTCTAACGTCACAAAAGCCTGTTCCAAATGTCGATCTAACTCAGAAGACCGTGATTGTAACTGGAGCTAACACAGGTAGGTGATTCGCACTTTACACTTCATATGCATGCCACATCATAATCTCCCTGACGTGTGCCAATTATCATTGAAATAGATATACTAAGACTTGAAGATTATGTAAAGGGAAAGCGCACCTTGATTGCAAATTAGGCCTACTCAAGACAGAAGATCTACAGGAGGGAAATCAAAAAGCAGACTGGAGGTGTTTGAACGAAATCGGACAAAAATTTGAAAGTTATGATTTTGGGAAACTTGCAATCGTATATTTTTGTAAACGACAAACGAGGGCTGTACGCCACTACATCATGATATACTTTTTAGACTGCCAATTTGAGATTCACGTAAGCTTAGTGATCTCAAATTACAAACATTCATACCTTTCTTATTATTGGTCAGATTTATTTCAAACTTTTGCCTTCACGTTCCTCGAATTTTTCCCCTTTCATTCAAATAAACTTTAATATTTAAAGAATTGGATTGCCCTTTAAGTGTATTCACTGCTAGTTTAATCTTTTTCGATGTTAAAAGCTAACCAGGAAGGAAATAGGTAATTTTGCCCAAGTCATTGTGTTGCATAAAGCTGTCCGTTCGTCACTTGATTTCAATCGTGTTGTGTAAAATTGCACGTACGGCACACAAGGGACTGTGCATGGATAAGAAGAAACCAACCGAAGTGCTAAGTTCTATAATTACTTGATTCTAATATATTTGTCCCAATAGTTGGGAAGATGGGGTGAACTATTTTTTGGAAACACCCTCACCTGGCCAAATATACCCTTACAAAGACCAGTTCTTCTACTCGTCAATATTTTTCCTGGAAAAAACAACAACGAATTCCACTGTATTTTTATGGTATTTCTTGAATTATTTTTTTTAAAGCCTTTTGCTGCCTTTTATTTTTTCCATGAATTGACATGTGTTCGCTTCAAATCTGTTTTTGATGGTTTGTTCAGATTTACATAATTTTGTCAGGTATCGGAAATGATCATTGCAAAATTGTATCATTCAACCCTTTTCAATGCTCTAATCTTATTTTATTTTGATATTAGGCATCGGATATGAGACAGCAAAATCATTAGCCCAGCTGGGGGCAAAGGTCATTGTGGCTTGTCGCTCCGAAGCCAAAGCAAACGAGGTAAATAAGTTTAATCTCCTGATATAAGTTGGTGTAAATATTGATATCTGTTTCAGAAGAACGAGTGGGAGGATGAGGTGTGCGTGACGGTACGTGTGCGTTTGTACGAGTAAATAGGGCTTTAAAGGTACTATGTCCCTTTTGCAGCCAACCTCAAATGCTGTAGAACTCTACAGGAATTATGAATATGTCATGTATGTCCTATCTGTGAAATTTAAACGTTTGCAGTGTCCTCATATTCAAATTATGCAAGGACACCTGTTTACTTGCTAGACTTCACTGTCAGACACCATTGAGTGACTGACTGGTTTTTTTCTCCTATGGTAATAACATACATGCAAAGAGTTGTAAAGGGTACATGAGCATTTGTCTATATCAATAACCCACTTCTTGTGATGGCCAAGATTTAACTGATTGAGTCTGTGCGCAGCATAAAACGTATGGCGATTTGGTACAATTGTCTGAAAATCAAGACTATTACTTTTGGGCTCTATAGCCCTAAAGTCGATTTGACAACTAATAGTCGTTATTTTCTCACTTGAAGACATTGGCCTGCAAATAGGACATAGCACCTTTAAACTATGATACTGTCGTCTTATAATCACAGGGTTTTACTGACCAAAGCTGTTACCAATCACTAATCATTAAACCAGTTACTGGGTTCAATTACTATTCTGCCATTCTCCACTCCCTTTGGAGCAATTCATTTATGTCAGTCTCATCATTCTGAACAAATAACAATGACTTTCGCACTCTACCAGCTACCCATTTAACATCTGGGTGTATATCAAATGTGTATTAATGTCTTTTTAAAAGGCGTCAGTGCTGGGCTGCGATTACAATCCTCGACCCTTGGATTAAGAGACAAGTGAATGAACCACACTATACCACCACACCTTATTTAATGTTGTTTTTTTTTTTTCCTTTTTTAAACCAATCAAAGAAAACCCATGAATACCAGGTTATCATAAATAGTTCAATTTCTTGCCACTGTTTGTAAGGAAAGAAGTGACACAAAGATGTAGCTCATTTTGGGGGCATTTTGAGAAAAAAGTGGTTTATGTGTAACCGAGCACTTGGGCCATAAAGAGTTAAGTGTATGTTTCACCAGCCATTGACTTCGATGGGGGCTGAATGAAGTTAAGTTTGTGTGTTTCCTGGAAAACCCACATTTTCCTGAACATTTTGATATCAAATACTCAATTTGGCAAAATATGGAGTTTAATACGTCGTTGTGTCACTCAACCGTCGATATGTCCTTTTTCTCCTATAGGCAATGGAGAGAATGAAAACGAAACACAGCGAGGAGAAAGCTGATTCCAAGAAGTCAAAGGTCAACATCAAGGTAGCTAATTAAAATACTATTGACCGGTAGGCGGGTGTGAGGGCACTTTTCAAAATACTATTGACTGGTAGGCGGGCATGGCTAAAATCACGACTCCAATTTCAACCAATAAGATGGATACATTTCTATAATAGTTCTTAATACACTCGAATATCAACGAGTATATAGTCTAAAGGGTTTGTCGATGAGGGTGGGAGGGGGAGGGGTAGTAGATCAGGAGGAACACCCCCTTGAATTAGTACTTCACCATATAATAATGTTAACAATTTATACCTCTCTTTCTGACAAATTCATTTCATTATCGTTTCTTTATCAAATACTTGTTTATCTTTTAATAGAACATGTTGATTTGTTATTCTTCTAGTTTAATAAAACAATAATGGGCAACGAAATCTCTGCCTATTTTGAAAATTACAAATGGCGTCTCTAACCTGCTTTCGTTATAAACCCATCCCAACGTTTTCATAGTATGGATATGTAAGTAAGCATTCAAGTTGATTCAACCTTTCCTTTGCCATAAGCGGCAATCAGGACAGTCGCATGTTTGCCAAGTGTCGGTTTGCACAAAAACAATATGCATCGATTGACAGAAATCGATTTACTTTGTGCAACCTTAATTTTTTTCTTCTAAACTACCCATTTCGGGTCTTGCTTTAGCTACATGACAATCTTTCTATACCACCTTCATAGATAAATTTTACACTTGAAACATATAAATAATCTTGAATCCCCTGGTTATAAATATCCCGTGAGAAATGCAATTTGGACATGAAGATAATTTCCATAGCAAATAACGTATCACGGTCACTAATGGATCTTGCATCATGACGTCACAATTATTATTTCTTATCCCTCAACAGGTCGATAACCTTGATGTCGAGTTCATGACCCTTGACCTTTCGTCAATCGCCGGTACGATGAGCTTCGTAGAGGCGTTCAAGGCCAAAGGGCTCCCACTGCACGTTCTTGTGTGCAACGCTGGTATTGTCTACGGAGGCGAAGGTGAAATACGATCGCTTAGACTTTCGCAAAATCGTCTCAATATCAATACTCTATTGTAACGTCCTAGTTACGTTAATGCATGTCATTGCAATATTTACAAGTTTCTCTAAGCGAATTTCTTTATGCGAATTTCTTTACACTATTGTATCTTTTATGTTACGTTACTACTCGTTATTGCGACACTCGCAAATATATCTAATGCACTGTCATACCCTATTGTAATGTCCTTGTTACGTTCATACTCACCATCTGATTGCAATATTATCAAATTTCAATAAGTGTTTGTGAGGCCACTTAAATCGGGTGGCTTTACATGATCGAGGCATTTTTGTATCGATCATGTATGTATACCGTGTGAGTCAAAAAAAGTTTACATCTAGAAAATTGCTAATCCTTTTTAAAAATCATCAATGAACAGTAAATTATTATATGTGTGGCAAGATTAATTTTGTTAGGGATGTTATTTGGATCTGCAAAGACCGAATTACCCAAATTCCTATTGTTTTATTCAAACATCGCATAACGACTTTGGCGGAAGTCGATTTTTGCACTCTCGCAAACAATGTCTCCTGTTTATCCAAGCGTGAACACATACCACACAAAAATGGTACCAAGTGATTTGGGATACAACACTCTATTATAAGTCATATAACAATTTAATGTTCATCGATGTTTTCGTTTTTTTAACAATTAGAAATTTTCTAGGTGTAAACTTTGTTATGACTCGTACCCTATTTGTATAGATATATACAAACACAATCGAAAAAGATTCGGACAGATCATATTTGGATAACGTGATACAGCAATATAATGTCCGCACATTTTATTACATGATTGCAAAATTATTGAAACTGCCTCGCTTGAAAGCCTTTGAGATCATATTCATAATTGTTTTAATTAATGCTAATGCTAGTTTTTATTTTGTATAAGGTGGTTTCCCTTGCTCTTGTTTTTCACGCAGCCCAAACAGCTGACGGTTTTGAGATCCACTTCCAGGTCAATTACCTGTCCCATTTCCTTCTAACTCTTCACTTACTCCCGGTATTAAAGGCTTCCGGGGGCAATGCCAAGATCATATTGGTTTCATCTATGGCTTATCGACAGGTTGGCTGGCACGAAGACAATATTCAATCGAACAACAAAGACCAAATGACCAGATATGGAAGCACCAAACTCTATCAGGTTTGTTTAAAGCCCCACTATACCACTGGTAGCTACTTGCGCCCTCTAGATAGCATCAATGCCTAATCGGTGCCCGTTGTTCCCCCATGATCCCCTTTTTTAATGTTAATTGAGAGCTGATTTGATGAGATAATCACCTTTCAGAGACCTTGCAGGGATGTTTAACCCCCTGGCCAGACAAGTAAATACAGGCTTTAAAGAAAAGTTCAAGCAACACACAAATGATGTCAAATTATGATGATGATGATGACGACGATGATAGTAGAAGTAGTAGCAGTAGAAGAAGTATTATTGTAGTAGTTGNGTATTAATTACATAACGTCTTACCACTTACTATGTAACCGACCAGTATAACCACTGGATTTTTTTAAACTGATTTAATAAAATCACATTGACATAGGAATCTTTAATGCCGATACCGAACATAGAGATGTCGTGGTTGAGTGAATATATGTCACCGGACTGTGGATCACAAGGTCCGTGGTCCGAGTCCCGCCACAGCACTAATGACTTTTTAACCCCTTTGTAGATTTTATTACCCCTCTCATCGGATCCATTCACACACAATGTGCACCGTATCCATTCCCTGGGGAATACTACTACATGTATATGGTCACCGTAAGGGCATATGGCAATTACTAACACAAAGGCTTTCGTCATCCTTTAGGGGTCCCCATTTCTCTTCTGGGTATGTAGTGGTACATGCAGACTAATGCCTTGCCAAAGGACAATAGTGCCCTGTCAGGGATCGAACCCACGACCTTCGTATTTCAAGTCCAGTGCTTAAAACACTTCTCAAGAGTTAAATCATGATTTTTCTTTTGTTCTACCTAGATTATGGAGATGTTTACACTAGCGGAGAAGCTGGAAGGATCTGGAATAGGCGTGTTTTCACTGCACCCAGGTTTTGTCGATACAGATATTTTCAAGAAGGAAAACCAACAGATATCTGGACCAACGAAGTTTGTTGTCGGCATGCTAGCCTCAATAAGTGAGTTCAATGAGTGTGCATGGATAGATGGTAGACAGGAACTCGAACCAAGTCTGTATTTGATTTTAAAAGAGAGAGAATGGTGCTGACCAATCATTTTATTATAGGCCTTGTGAAAAATCTTACAAATCGTATGAAGATTTTCTTGGGTTATTGTCCATTCGAATTTAGGTATTCATCAGTGTTTTTCTCTTTATCAGTGTTAAGCAGAAAATACATAGGCTGGCAGACAAAAAATAAATTGACCATAGATTTCATAATCCTATGTAATGTGCTGTCATTTGCACATCTTATGATCTCCGACTTTATCATGAACCACGATTATTATTGTCTGTCTATTATCTTTGTACTCGATGTGCAAAGGATACAACTCTGCAGTTCTCCAAACCTAGGGGACACCAAGAAGAAGAAGAAAATGATAATGACAATATTAACCTGACCACCATAACAAAAAGCTTGGCAATGTTTTGGAAGACTAAGTTTTGCGTTTTATAGCACAGAGATACCGATGCAATCAATCGAACACTCAATTGCTAGGCTTCGTGTTATGGGGCCTAGATAACTATTTTTTTTTTCTTCAGAAATCCACCTAGTCACTGAGATCAAGTTCGAATCTGCACTTTACTGCCCACACCTTCCACTCCCTAAGGAGCATTCCAATCAGGCGCCATACTAGGGGCACACACATCCTAAACCAATCACATTGACGTTAAACATCATTTCGGGTATATTTTATATTTATCTACATTTTCTACTCTCCACCCAGGTGATGGCGAAAGCCAAATCACCTTATCAGGGTGGCTCGGCTCATGCCGGGGTAATGATAATTAATCGCTTAGAAACGAAATTGTTTTAATTGCCATCATTTATAATTATCATTAAATTTATATCCCTCTTTTTCTGTACTTTCAGAGGTGGCACGAAACTCATTTGACGGTGCCTTGACGACTATCCATGTGGCAGCCGACCCGAAGTACGATGGTAAAACTGCGCTCTATTTCGAGAATACAAAACCAACCAGACTCAAGAGTTCGGTAGCCACGTGAGTTTTATGTTGTTTAGTTGCTTCCACCCTTAAGTTCGTCTAGTTTGTTTAAGGGATTGGGTAACTTTGTCTCTGATTCTGAAACGAAATCATGTATTTAGCTTATGCTGTAATGATAATCAATTAACCTTTAGGTCAGTTAGGAGTCCAATGACTTTTACCAGCCGATCGTCCTTTTGATTATCAAGATATTTAGGTTCGGAATTTTAAAAATTCGTTTTCCTAACGGTTTTTATAACACTACAGTCTTTTGGCAGGAATGAGTATAGTAAACCGGTCGCTCAAAGATTTGTACTTTTTTTTAGGCATTTCATGATCATTTTGAAGTGCAATTTGTTGGGGCTTCAATATTACACCATATTACAGACACTGATAACACCTAGGGCCATGTATGTCAGATTTAACGTTGTTAAACGATGCATTTAAAGGTAAAGACCAGTATTGGAAACGCCCCAATTTCAAAAAATGAAATGGAAGCTCTCATTACCAATCATGTGAAAGAATATGTTTTGACTAATACATGATGATAAAAAATTTGCCGGGAAACCGCCTACTAATTCATATATTTGGTAAATTGGTTTCTCTCTTGGTCTGTGAGAGATACAGGGTAGTCCCATATACATCTTTCTGTGTATAGTGCTTGTAACTTTATGAAAAATGGGCCAAATTTCTTATCATTTTAAAGATTCCAGAACCTTGCAGATGCTAGATGCTAGATGATCAACCTTTTCTGATTGATTCCACAACGTTTCTTTCACAATGCAATCGCATAACCATTACTGGACTTTACCTTTAAAAAACAGTTTTAAAAATACTTGAACTTTAAAAATATATTTTACCAATAGCAGTCTAGTGTCGTGAGGTAACATTTTATGTTTATCTTTCGATCCATGCCAAATTTTCCACATTGCAAATCGTATGTGAGCAGAAAACCAATGTTTCTGTTGCAACAATTAAATGGCGCCCTTCTTGAATGATAACGATTTGATTAAAAAAAACACAAGACTCGAGATTTATAATTACTTTTTTTGTGTACAGATTGTTGTTTTCGATTATATTTTTGGTTAGTCTGATTTTCACTGTTTCATCTAAAATACATTTTTCACTTTTGTTAACGCTATGCCGACCAGAGAAGAAAATACAAATAGCTGTTGCAAAATTGAAGAGGAAATTGATATCCTTCTGACCTAAATAAGTACATATTTATGTTTTAATAATGGATTTCCAAATAAGATTCAACTGATTTGCTGTTATTTGGCTTTCGACATTGTGTATTATTTTTATTTGTTTGTTGCTAACAATATTCTTAAAGGGACTGGGTAACATTGTTCAGACGAGAGATAGTGGTTCTAAGGTAGTGACATCAATGCTAGATGTACAATTAAAGATAATCTGAAAATTTGAGTGAAAACGAACCATTATTCATGGTAAAAATTGGGAAAAAACTAATCTGATCTAGGTCTAGATCTAGATCTATAGAACAACTTAATTACATTTTCGGTGAATGGAAATCTTACAAACCAATAAAATGGCTCTGCATTCCATTCCAGACGTTTAAGTGTTGACAGATTTTTATAGCCTGTTTTATGTCCCTTTTTCATGGAAAAACAGTTGGGGAAATTCAAAAATGGTTGGGAAAATTTACTGTTAATCACTGTTAGGGGGTGCCTCACATCGACGCCTTCAAAGAAAACCATAGATATCTTCGTGGTTTGAGAATATTTTCAGGATTTTTTGCCTGTCAGAGGGTTAGTACAGTAGAAGAAATATAGTAAATAACATTTTATACAAAACTTAGGCAATTTTTGTGATCAACCTTCAACAATGTTACCAAGTCACGTTAAAGAAATTTATAATGCATGGCGTTTGCATATAGTTGATGGCATGTAATTTTCTCTTTACCACCACCATACGTAGAAACAAGGAGAAACAAGAATTCCTGTGGAAATACTCCCTTGATTGCCTGAAGGATTACGTCACTGAAGATACGCTTAAAGAGCTGACGTCACAATAATGTAGCAATGGGCGAAAGGATCCACACAACTCGTTCGCATTTATTATACAGATAATGAATGGTTATGAGTTCAAAAGTGCTAATGTTTTCATGAGTTGAAAGATTAATATTCTATTCAACGCTGACGCTTCGTTGATTAGAATTAATGTTAATCTTTAAACGAATGAAAATATTCGCACTATTGAACGAATGAAAAACATTCATTATTTGTTTTATACAACATCAAGGAAGATTTAATAAAACGTTAATCAACAAATTATGCTTTACTCCTTGTATTAAAGATAAATTAAAGTTGGAGCCAAACCTTCTTGATTTCATTCAGATTGCCTTCGCGTCAGATACACGTAGGGATACGCGCGCGCACGTCAGAGAGGTACGCAGTCTGCATGTAACCGAAAATGCACGACCGTGCAATATAACATCTATTGAATATCATGTGACCAACAATCCTCCAATCAAATGACAAGGATTCACGTAGGTGTTGTATCATATACATTATCAACTTTGATACGGAATAGGTGTTACATGTTGTCATTTGTCATTTGTTGTTCGATGGACCACCACTTGCAGTGCGGCGGAACGGTTTGCACAGACGAAGACCTGTCCCTTGTTAATGAAACAGCCATTGCAGCAATCGAGCGATGGAAGAACTTAATTTAATTTAATTTACTTTTAATTAAGGAACTTTAAATAACTATCTTGATCTAAGGAGACACGAAAGAACGATTTGTTGTTCTAAGATACAAACTTGACCATAATTGTTTATCCATGATCCATAAATAGATGACGCATTTCTTTTCCGAATCATGATACAGATAATGTTTTAAATCAATGATTCTGGTGCCTTTTATTTAATCCTTGGATAATCGGCATGTCTTAGGTTTTACCATTGTTAATGTACGTGTTTAGCAGTGTGTGTGTGTGCGCGCGCACAGAGTACTATTCATCATATTGTGTCATTTTGATATATCAAATTAGTATTATTTTTTGGTGCTGTGAAGATAAATTTGAGTTCTGGTACATATGCAAAATTAATTCTCACAGAATCCAACGAAACTTAAACTAAATGTTCAAGATTACAAATAAATGACATGCCAAACAATTTTGGAGAAAATGTATAGTCGATGAGTAATTTGCATAGACAGTTAAGTCAGCCCGACATCATGTGCTATCATGGACTATGTGTCAATGGGAGTTGTTTTTTAATAAAAATGATGCCCAATAAGGATCAACAATCCAGACTAAATCATTGCAATTTTCTCACAAAATAAGATTCCCATTTGACCAGAGCTTAAGATTAGATGTGTATAATTATACTCCATAGTTCAATGCAAAGTCTTCTAAAGTTCTAAATCAAAATTCAAAAAATTTCCTCCTTTTAATTGGCAACAAACATAGGGAACTATTCAAGAAAATAAACATGTCAAATTAAACAATGTAAATGAAAAGTACAATAATGTAATGCAAAAAACGATTATCTTCCTTTTACCTACGCTATAAACCTATTTTATATCTTGTCTACTTGTTCCTT
>BEXV01002245.1:18028-39687 GCA_003118195.1 Hemicentrotus pulcherrimus
AGACTACCAAAAAGCAACGATTGTGAGTGTGTAGCTAGCTATCTTTACCAAAATTGAATAGCATTTCCCTTGCTCAAACAGGAAATCTGTAGTGTAGTTCACACCTCAATAAATTTGTTTGAAGGTTGTCAATACTGTTTAAAGTTGCGTTCTTTAGATATATGATATTTCAAGGTCTATTTACGTACATGTACATCATATATGTGGTATCATTTAATACTGCCCTTGCTTCTTGTTTTATGTTACAATTGTTAATTATTTGACCTACATGTATAATTCTAGCTTGCAGTTGTTTCCTTCTGGCCACATATTTACAAATCGGATTATAACAATGAAAATTAGTATTATGCTTCCTAATACAAATATAAAAATTGATTAATAGACCACATTGTTACAGAGGATGTGGTAAAATCATACTTTTTTGCCGTACTATTTCTGGCTTGAGGATTTGATTACCGGTATTGGTTTTGAAAGAGCACACAATTGCCAAGTTTTACAATACTTTAATCCCCTTTGTATACTATAATGTCAGTCAGTTGCAATGTTTCAGTTATGTCTTAATCATGGGCATGCAGCTGTTTAATTATTAGATTGAAATTGATGTCATTAATTTGTTGGAAATTTTCAATGAAAGACTATGATGCAACATTCTGTTTTGATTACCAAGATTTGTTTAAATTAGAGGAATAATTTCCTAACCCTCAGTTTTGAAGGTATGGGTAAGCTAGATTAAACAAATTGTTTCTCAAAATTGTTTATGTTACTAGGTTTCTTATTAGACATTCAGAAATGTTTATAGTCATGCTTAAAACACTTGTATAATTTGATAACCATATGCAGATTTGCTGTTTGAGCAATGTTATTCTACCAACTTTAAGATTGATGTTATTATGTCTCCTGGTTCTAAGCGAACATATCAATTTTAGAAAGACATCTTTGCAAGTATTTGACCTAGTATTTATGATTGTTATGAATGACAGTGATATACAGTTCAAGTGTCTTATTATGTCAGATATTTTAAGAATATGTCTCTATAAATAGGTTTACACATATAAGAATACTTCTAGCAGTGGTGACTAACATATTAACCACACAGAACAGAGACGAAAGTTGATCAGAAGTATCATTTTATGTCTGCTATTTGATATGTAGTTATCATATTGTATTGAAGGGTAATAGCTTCTTTAATAATGTGCTTGTTTTTGGTGGGTTTCTCCTTTTACAGGCGTTGCCTTCCCACACCCTAACCAGCAATGCTCTCGCAAAGTTTTATAGCTACAGAGAGGCCATCGCCGAGGAGTTTGAGGTAATTGTTGGGTATACGATAAAGTGTGATTACATTATAGTCTCTGTGCCTTATAAAGAGAATGAAATCTAAAACACAACATCCTGTATATATTTATGTACAGTATGTGTAATTTACCATTGCCTTTCAAAGCTTTGAGGCAAACTTTTTTGATTTTGATATTTAAGGAAATAAAAAAAAAAACTGGAAAAATACACTTATGAATATAATACCGGTAATGAAATATTTGTAATTAAAAGTATGAACGACCTGGTAGTCCATGTGTAATTTTTTCCATGAAGTAGGAGAAGACTTGTGTCTAGAAAGCTCATTTCTTACCCTTTTCCCTTTGGTTATGGAATTAAATCATTTTATTGCCCTTAATACCTTAGTTGTTGACAATCAACATTTTGTGATCTAACCTGCACTAGACAAGTTTTTCAGTCCCAGCAATAGTTAGACTTGTAAATTCTCTTACAGCGTATGATCTAATCTATCAAATTAGACATGATAATATTATTTTTTGAAATAGCAAAAGAATTGTGCTAAGACATACTCCAAGTAAATTGTTGCATCATTAGTATTCTAGTTTGAATTTGTAGTCCAATCATAATAGATAATCTCCATCTCTTATATTGATAGAGTACCGGTAAAACACTTTCTTCATGTTTTTTTTGTATTCAAGTTGCAAATGGTTTCTTATCGTGTTAAAATTCATACTTTAATTGTTTCCTTTTTAATTCATTGATTGTACTATGTACATGGATGATTAGAATCTACCAGGGCATCAACTGATTGCCTCAGATATCAAGAAGAGGATACCGGTACCAATAACATCCAAACCAAGGTCGCCAGTGGTCCAATCACCAGAGAGGACCAGGGTCCCGATACCCCCTACTAGCCCCACTAGCCCCAGTAGCCCATCTAAACCAGCTGACTTCTTCCTGGATGCAAGCTTTATAAGAGTGAGTAGTTTGGTAACACCCTGTAAACTGTTTCCAGTAAACTAGTACAGGTAGCCCTTTTTAAAATATGAAAATAAAAAAGAAAAGGGGAAAAAAATGCCTTGACAGCAGTGCTGTTGTCTAATGGATATGTCCTAGAATGTAGATCAAACAAGCCACGCCGTATAGGCTGCACCCCCAATTTTCACATTTCGTAGACAAGAAGAAAAAAAGGAAAGAACCAAATTCGGAAGGAAAAAAAAAGGTGCAGCGCTACAAGACCAAAAAAAAAAGGAGAAAAGGAGAAGGGAGGAGGAATAAGGAGGACGAAGGAAGAAGGAGGAGGAAGAAAGTAGTGTGGTGACGAGTCCTGCTATAAAAAGATTTGTGATTTGTGAAGAATATACCTTTGGCAAAGAATAATAATGATAATGAGCTGTTTTTGTTTAGTGCATAAATACTCCCATATAATGTTCTCATATGTTTTCAAAGGGGTTTGGGCGTTATATATACCTTGGCTTTAGCTTCAGCATCCATTTTCAGAGTTCATCATACATCAAGGGAATAAATCCTGCCAGGGACGGATCCCCATCAAACACCAGAATGCAAAAAGAAATGTGTAGATGTGAAACCATCATAATAAAATATCTTCTTCTATTTGTGAATTTCACAGTAAAAGTTCTACTTCCACAGCATATCCCAGCAAAATATTGTGTGCAGGAACCTGTTAACAGGAACTAAACTATACATTACCTAATTGTTTGCCCTAATGTTACAGGGCTATGACTCCAGTCACTGCAGCTACATAGGGGCCACCGTGAGCGGTGGCGATTCCAGTACAGCCTTCTGGAGAACCGTTTGGGAGCAGCAGTCCAGGACCATAGTATGCCTCTGCTCACCCTATGAACTTGGAAAGGTAACACTTCTTTTGTTAAACCCAGATCATACAATCAAAATCCTTGCTCTCCATAGAAATTATATGGTGGTAAATTTAGCAATGACATAATGAATTCATTCAGTGTCCTAATTTTCAATGTCGGTGACTCACAGAAGATTTTGTAAGCATACATGGTTAAAGGTTCTATGTCCCATTTGCAGCTAACATCCAATTCTGTAGAAATTTGCAGGAATTATAAACTTGTCACGTATGTCCCATCTGTGAAATTTAAATGTACAACGCACAATTAGGGTCTAAAAATCAGACTTTAGTGATTGCAATCACAAAAGTCGATTTGACAACTAATGGTGGTTATTTTCCCACCTAGACACATTTTCAAGCCCTTTCGTTTTGAGGGAAGTCCTAAATTAGTATTATCTTTCAAATGCCATTGAAATTCAACCTTTTCATTTTTTGATCTGCAAATGGGACATTTAAAAGGGATAAGAGGTATTGGTTCAAGCTGAGATATATCAGATATAAGGAGCATTATGGTACTCTTGTCAGGTTTCTAGTTACTTTGAAATTACACGTCTCAGAGACTGGTAATATTTTCTGTTACCTATCTCTAGGTGTGCCCCCAGTACTGGCCTACAAAGGAAGGAGGTCCAGGGACCCAGCTGTATGGTAACATTCTTGTGACCCTGAAGGGCGGGGCCAGTGGAGAACACTACTTCACCTCGACTCTGCTGATTAGAAATGTAGAGGTAAGTTTAGAGCCCTTCTCACAACATCAAAATAAAGAGGAGTTAAACATCTACGCACATTCTTCTTTCCTTTTGATTTATGTTAATTTATTTTCCACATCTTTCAACCTCCCATTCAAACTGTTCTTTAATGCTCCTTTTTTTCTCTTTTTTGTATTCTACAATGTTATTTCGAGAGTTAAAGATGAATTTGAGTTCTGGTCATGCGATTGCATTGTGAAAGAAACGGTGTGGAATCGACCAGAAGAGGTTGATCATCTAGCATATAAGAATTTATATGTATTAATTGCAAGGTTCTGGAATCATCAAAATGAAAAAAAATTTGGCCAAGTCTTGGTAAAGTTACAAACAANTAGCAATGACATAATGAATTCATTCAGTGTCCTAATTTTAGATGTCGGTGATTCACAGAAGATTTAGTAAGCCTACATGGTTAAAGGTTCTATATCCCATCTGCAGCTAACATCCGATTCTGTAGAACTTTGCAGAACTTTGTGAAATTTAAACGTACAAGGCACAATTAGGGTCTAAAAATGATGGCAATCACTAAAGTCTATTTGACAACTAATGGTGGTTATTTTCCCACCTAGAGACGTTTTCAAGCCCTTTCGTTTTTGAGGGAAGTCCTAAATTACTATTATCTTTCAAATTCTGTTGAAATTCAACCTTTTCATTTTTTGGCCTGCAAATGGGACATAGTACCTTTAAAAGGGATAAGAAGTATTGGTTCAAGCTGTTAAGATCATATGATATAAGGTGCATGGTACTCTTGTCAGGTATCTAGTTATTTCGAAATTACACTTCTCAGAGACTGGTAATAATTTCCTTGACACCATCTCCAGGTGTGCCCCCAGTACTGGCCCACAAAGGAAGGAGGTCCAGGGACCCAGCTGTATGGTAACATTCTTGTAACCCTGAAGGGAGGGGCCAGTGGAGAACACTACTTCACCTCAACTCTGTTGATTAGAAATGTAGAGGTAAGTAAAGAGGTCACAAAAACAACATTAACATAAAGGGGAGTTTTATGAGCAGCATCTAGAAGCAATCTTCTTTCTCTACACTTTATGTTAACTTGTTTTCTATATTTCTCAACCTTCTGTTCAAACTCATCTTTGATGCTCCTTTTTCTCTTTTCCTTATCCCACAATGGTATTTTTGGGGAGATAAAACATATTATACATCTACTGGTAGCTATCTGTGAATATAAATATAAATATAGAAAATATGGGCATGTACACCTTGGAAGAGAGTCACAACACGTTTTTTTTAATTTTTAATTTTTTTTTTAAAATAATTTTTTTATTGCTTCAAATCAAAGATATTTACAATCGTTGTTCATTATAACATTCGATCTGCATAACAAATACAATACAATACAATTCAAAGTAAACAAATGAACTTGTACACAAATTAATTAGATATCAAATGTCAAATCAAATTAAATTAGAGGTCTCCACTTCTGTTTGTGTGTGTATTCTGTTTTCCTTTTCTGAATGCAATTATATATTCTACTTGTTGAAGAAAATCTAGTTCTTTTGTAAAATGTAAAAATGAAAGATTCTTTTCTTCATACTTTGTTTTATGAATAAAATATTTTGCATAAAATATAATTGTATTTATAAGATGGTGAGTTGACACCACGTTTTTTTAGGCAAATTGTATTGAAGTGAGGTGATTGATCTTTTTATGTACATTTCAATGAGAGAATCTTTTTAAAGAAGACCAAAAATGTGGACTTAATACAGGTGATCTCCCTCGACAGGTGGTTGCTGAAGCAGGTTTAACTGAATTAATTTCACTTTTGGCAGAAGAAAGAATATCTTTAGTAAAATGAATTTATTTGGAATTTGATTGAATAGACCAGTTTACTAACATATTCAATTTATGGATGTTTTTTTCCTGGGGACCTATATATACTGACAAGATATTCCATTATTCTGTCATTACTGAATGAACTACAATACTTGGAATCCAGTCTCCATACATTAACTATTGCTATGTCGGGGCAAGCCTCAGGTAAGCATTCAGGTTGTCAAGAGCAACCTTTATTAAAAGCCCATCTGCACTAGTTTGGCCAGGAGGGATTAGACCTCCCTGCAAGGCCACCCTGCAGTCCTGCTGTCCTGCTTTAAAAAGTATGCATTACATTCAAATATTTGAGTATAAGCCGGTCTATTGACCTTGTCTCTCTCTCTTTCTCCCCCTCTCTCTCTCGTGACAGAAATCCCTGTGCAGACCAGTGACCCATTACTGGTTTAGCAACTGGCTTGACAGCGAGATACCTAGTAGCCCTCAAGCTCTGATGTCCATGCTTCTGCAGGTGCATAATACACATCAGGAAAGCTATGGTCCAGTCGTAGTCCATTGCAGGTTGGTTCCAATACCTTTACTCTTTGTTCACGAAACCGTCATAAGTACAAGTTTGCTGACATCCCATTGAAACGGGTATTAATTTATATAATACACTCTTTGCCCTGGGTTGTTGGCGAAGTTGTACTTATAAAGGATTTTGTGAAACACTGCCCTGGAGTTTGATGGAGTATCCATCAATCCACTTATGTAAATGTCTGTCTCTCCTATTCTCATCTCTTTTTCTGTCTGTCTCTATCTGTCTGTTTGTGTCTCTCATCTCCTTTCTTTTCTTTCTCTCTTCGCCTCTCTCTATCCCTCTCCTTCTCAAATTTCCTCTCGCTTTTTATCCTCCTCTCTATCTCCCCCCACATCTCCCATATTCTTTCTCCATTTTCTCAATTTTGTTCATTGGAGTCTTGTTCTACAGATCAGCTTGAACAAAGAAATACGAGTGTGGCAAAAGAATCATAATTAGTTGACACGTAAAGTAAATTGTATGAACGTTTATTTGGGTTTTTTGTTTTGTTTACAGTGATGGTGTTGGTCGGACTGGATTGGTGATAGCTACTGATATCAACATGCAGAGACTGGAGGAGTCTCATACGGTGGACATCCCTCATACAGTGTCCAGTATTCGCCAGGACAGGGGTCAAGCCATCCTGAATGTTGATCAGTATGCTTTCATCTACAAGGTAATAACTTTATTTCACAAACCATGATTTAAAAACATATTATAAATATACTAGTAACACACACACACATATATATATATATATATATATTCTAAAAGCCTGGCGTTTTTTTTTGGCAGATAAGCTTGCTGACTTGCTGAATTTTATCATGGTCTAGTGGAGAAGTTGTTTACCTTGGAAGTACAAAACTGCGGGTTTATGCACAAGGTTTTAACCCCTGCCATAGCACCAACTTATAAAGAACTTATAAAGGTGGTACAGTTTTTGACAAGCTTGGGAGCAAAGATTTGCTTCAGCTGTAATATGCATGTACCAAATGGTGAATGTTTGAAAAGGGGCACTTAGCAAATCATGTGATTAGATTTCCATTTTGGTTGTAAATTAGATTTTCTGATTCAAAATGGTGGAAAAGGGGTTGATGGAGGGAAGACATGAGGTAAACAGCATCAGATCCTTCTCAAGTTTTAAAATTGGTATGTTCTGTCTCTTTTCTTTTTTTTTAGACTCTGTATGAATTCTCAAAGTTCCTGAGTAGCTCGGGGACAATGGAGACAAGTGACACTGAGAGTGTAGTCCTTGAGAACCCGGATGATAGTGTCAGTGATACAGGAAACGAGGACCTATCATCACAAGGAACCAGCAGCAGTCGAACCTCCAGTTATCTTGGTGACCTGTCTTCCAGCGTCAAGCGCCGCCTTGCCCTAAAGTTTCCTTCCCTGGGCATCAGTCCGCCAACCTCACTCTCCCCCATATCCAGTCGCATCTCGACCGGAGAGTTTGTCGTCATTAACAGCCCGAATTCCACAAATTTGGACATGAGCGTGGTTTCGGGACTGAGTGGGTCGGAGAAGGGTGACAGGACCAGTTCGGCCTCGTCGCATCATTCGCCGTTTGATCAAACAAGCTTTTGTACTCAAAATGATGTGTTTACTATAAGTCACAATGATAGTGCAAGGCTTGTCCCTAAAGGAAGTGGTAGACATTTCACTGTGGGTCAAAGACCTCTAAAGAGAGAAACCAGTGTGGTTAGCGCAAGGCCTGTATCTGCCTTCTGCAGGGGGAGTAGGGCCATGAGTAGTATCGAAGGGTCCAAAGCATATGAGGAGTGGAGCCCTCAGTTTGGGCAGCCAGGCCAGTCCAACTTGCCACAGTCTCTGTCATCGCCAAAGACAGATCTTCGGGTGGAGGAACTCTCAAAGGGCAACAGGGAGCGAAGTGCCACCTGTGAGTCTGGAAGGTTTAGCGATAGCTTGGCCAGTAGAAACCCTTTCAAGTTTGAGGAATCTCACCATGAACTCTGCTCAAGTCAACCAGAGGCACTTGTGGTTCAACACGTTCGCGAGACATCCTACCCAACAGATATGAACCCCTTTGGATCATCACAAACTGTAGCCCAGTCAGACACTACATTCACCTCGTATCTCCCATCTTCCTCTGTCCCGCCTGCTCTTTATGATACCTCAGAAAACCACTCACATTCTCGACAAAACTCCAACCCCTTCGATAGTGAACCCTGCTCAAGCAACTCTGACAGTCAATACCCCAAGGAGATCAATCCTTTTGAGGCTCCTAGAGAAACTGGGGATGCCTTTGCCCAATCCTCAGAGAGTGGCTCTTCGCTCAACAGTGCCTTTGTCTTCGTCTCGCACCCTGACACCACAGGGCATTTTAAACGCCAAGGCACGTATCCCAAGGGAATTAACCCCTTTGACGAAAGCGGAAGCCTTCAGAGGATCCCGTTGCCTTCCAGTCAGAGAGGAGGCTCTAACAACGCGCTGCGTCTTGCGCCTGTACCTCGTAAACAAAACAAAGCCAAAAATGGACAGACAGAAGGACAGGCTAGTTCCGATGGACAGAATCCTTTTGATTACGATTGGATGGATTCGGCTGAAGAAAGTTTTACCTAGCATGGACAATCAAGAAATAGTGGTCGACCTAGGAGAAGGGCATTAACTTGTATTCTATCACATGCAGACTACAGTTTATGCCTATCTGACTCTGAATAGGAATATGTCTTGTCTCTTTATAGTTTGTACTTTATTCCTTGTGTATCCTTACAGTACTCTATGTATATACGTACATCTTCATGTATTTAGAATGAATTTTCTTTTGAATTTGAAACTTATTGGAGATATGAAAGAGATCATCATATTACAGCCATTGCATATCTATTTTCCAACTTCTATTCGTTCAAAGAGCTTGAGTATCCACTGAGCCTCACCTTTTCCAGTGGCCTTGTATCGAATCCATGTTCGGCACTTGTTTTGGAACAGTACTACATGTTTTAACAACACAAGGCAAAACTTGATTCATTGTTTTATAAGAAATACATGATCTTTATACCTGCACCCTGTACACATATTCATTGTATTTTGTTTATGTTGCCATTATACCTGACACACAAAACTTTCTTGTGTTACCACACAGTTCAATGGGACAGAGTTCAATGTTTGAAAGATAACAGGACATTTATAGTCAATTGATAGAAACATAAAAAGGTGTGCTTCTTGTGTTCCTGCTAATATGCTTGTAATGTTTTGAATCAGGAACATGAACAACTTGATTGTTTGTGTGTATATTATATAAGTTTGTTTTTGTCATCTTCCATTTCATGATACTGTTACATGGATTTACATAAAAAAAGTCAAGAACGTTCTGCAGTAATGTTTAGAGCGCACCTTAGCTTCGCAGGGCCAGCTGACCATATATTTACGATATACAATACCAGGAAAAACCAAGCGTTATGGACAGTGAATACATACATGTAGCCATGAAAATATCTGTCTCCTTTTTCCACTGTGTGTAAGTTTGTTTGTGAAGCATATGTTGAAAAACAGTCCAATAAATACATACGGTAAGAACATGTCTCATTATTTTATACAAAAGATATATTAATTGCTGTTAATTTTCTTTGTTCCCATCCATTTGCCATCTTTGGAAAAATTTCTGCATCATATTGCTGATATGATGTTAAATTTATTTGAATAAGTACAGAACATGGATGTAGCCATTTTCTGTTTTTTGTATGAGAACTCTTTAAAAGTTGGCCAAATTAAACTGCCAAATGTAATTCTATAAACAGCTAACGTAAATTATGCATTACAATTGTGAACTGAAATTGCATTCACGAAAACAGAGGGAAGATTGAAAACAAAGTTTTTCTTTTTCCTACAAAAGGAATGATATAAATATAAAATTGAATACAATAATGAATTTTTGCATGGAATGTTTAAATATAATATGATTAGTACAAGTTCATTCTGCATTTAGGAGAAAATAGCTTTCATTATAAGTATTACAAATGTTAAGAGTTGTGTAGCCTACATAGTCCACTATTTGCTAAGGTTTATAGAACATGCAATTTATGCACATCAATAGCAAATCAAAGACTTTTATTTTTACTTCATTTATTTTCCAGTATGGTATTTTGTTCATCCTTTTATGCAAATTTGGTGTGTGCATTGTGTAGATGTATATGTATCAGTAGTAATGCTATGGGGGCTTGGGGAGCTCAAGCCCCCTCCCCTAATTTTCTGCGAGCCATGTTGAAAATGATGGCCCCCCCCCCCACCTCAGTTTTCTACCACAATCCCTCCTGGTATGTGCATGTATTTTTCATGAATAAATGTAACCAACAATTCCCGGTAAGCTGATACCCGAGTCACACCGACAAGATCAACATGAGACAGGCAAGAGAAAGAAGAGAAATTTTTATTATACCCCTAAATTGCCAAGATTTTTTATTGGTTGGTTTAGAGTCCGTTTGGCTGAGAGATCATCTGACTTGGGGTAATTTACTGGCTACTTTGTTTTCTGTATAGAATTTGGGTATATTCACGCTCATAGTTAGTTATTAGTTATTTCAGAGTACCCAGAAGAACATTAAAAATGCACTTTCTTATTGCCTGATCAGCCGAATTGAACTGACACTTATTTCTGTTTAAGAAACCATGCTTTGCTATTATTTTCTTCTACCCAATCAAATGTTGTGAATGATACCTGTATAAACTATGCAAACTTTTGTTTTATCATGGTTTTGTTGCTTACATGTATTTTGATCATTTTTTCCTTTCTTTTCTTCTTATTGCTGAAGACCTTGCCAAATGTGTTTTTGTAATTTGTCAAAGAAAGATTGTTTTCTTTCTCTTTCTCTTTTACTACAGAATGATAGTGCCAGTCTAATTTTGATCACACAAGATCATTCTAAATGACGAAATGTAAAATGATGAAAATGTCTTTTAAAAATGACAATTCAGACACAAAATTTTTTTTTAAATTGAGAGGGTTTCTTGCCACTTTTATAGATTGTAACTGAAGATTTGTAAATATTGTATATGATCATTTACAAAGAAGGAAAATATGTGATTTTTATGCTTCTTTCATGAACATCACTTGTGTGCTGCGAGGAGAGACATTTTATGAAAATATATGAAATTATAGTAAAATATTTTATCCAAGACAGTCACTTTTTCGGATATATGTTGATGATTAATGTGTAATCTTTTATATTAAAAAAAAGTATTCATACATATAATAAAAATTGATCTATATTTTGTGATGACAGCATGTGTGTCAATTTTGTTTGTTTTTACTTGACATCGGGATCCGTCGCCAATTCAAAGATTTCCTTTAGATAATATACAATTTTACAAACGTATGCCGTATTGTAATAAGGTAGCGCAGGAACAGATCACAAAGTGCGTACACATCACAGTTGAAAACTAAATTATTCAAACCTTACCAAGTGTTGTAATTTGTTAAGTATGTGAAACATTGATTTGTCCTGATTTATGCGATATACACGTACTAAAGCTTTTTTACATTGAAAAGTGTTCCAAAATGGCCTTAATATATTTACACCAGTTTCTTTCTTGAGTTATGGTAAACAAAAATATATGTATATCAAATTCATAAGGGGAATGAATACATTCAGTTCAGTTGTAAACTGTAATTGTTAACTTTTGCTCATGCATGATACATACATTTACATGTAGGGCATACACATTAGTATATTAGGGCTAATAAACTATTTATATCCACAACTCAACAAAATTTTTCAAAAGAGTGAAAATACAGATACATTTTTTGTATATTTCATTACAAAAATCATCCTTTATTCATTGCATTCAACTTTCAAATGATATACAAAAATTATCTCGCCTCTTTCAGATTAATTTAACATTTCATGTATACAATGTACCTGTACAAGAAAATCTGCAAAATATAGGCACTTTTTCAGTCACAGAGACGTAACATATAAAACAAATAGGAACATGTTGCTTATAACTTTTTGTAGAACCTTGTCATAAACGCTTCTAGACACATTATATCAAGGTTAACAAATTGTTTATATTTTTTTAATGAGAGCTTGATATAACCTCTCTCTTTTAATACATGGCAAAATTAAATGACTTAAGAGCTACGTAAATGTTTTACAATCTCTTTTAAAATAACACAAAGAGGAACAAAAAAAGCATGAAAGTGAATGCATACACAATTAAATTTGTAAATAAAACTGATCTACATGAAAATTGTACTAATACTAATAGCTAGAAACTGATCACAACTCCAACTGGCAAGATTAAAAGAAAATTTCCTGACAGATTTCATAAATTCCTGGAATAAACAGTCCACATAAAGCTCAGTACTATACATATTTTTCCAACTACATTTACATGTACATGTATCTAATTATAAAACAGAATAGCCTCTTTAATTACCAGAAAACTCCTATCATGATATTGCATACAAAGATTTACTTCCTGAAGAGCTTTTTTACCATAGGTACCTACATGTACAAGGCCCATATCACAAAGGTTCTGATTGGTTGATAGTGAGCCTTGCTAACAATATGTGCATGCAACAATCATCTTGATTGGCTATTACAAGAACCGAATCTCATTATTGTTGATTTGGTACACATTGTTTATCTATCTTTGGTCTATAAAATTGTAATGGATATTTTTCAGATTCTGTTGAAATGAATTTCTCAATTGTTTCACTGTAAATCAAGGTTACAGGTACCTGATATAGTACTGCCATTTTTACTTGTAATATCTGCAGCAAAACTATTTAAGCCATTTCATTTTGGTTTTCAACTGAAATTTTCAATGTTACATATATGACCTTTAAATACTGATATACATATACCATTAATCTGCTTAAACATATACCATAGTCGTCCATAGAACATACAGTCTCATAATTACATATACAGTCAAACCTGCTTTAGTGACCCCCTGTCTACAAAGACCACCTGTCTACAACAAGCACATTTTTTGTTTCTCATGAAAATGGTTCCTCATTGAATCATGTACTAAAGGAACCTGTCTACAAAGACCACCTGTCTATAACAAGCACATTTTTTGTTTCTCATGAAAATGGTTCCTCATTGAAACATGTACTAAAGAAACCTGTCTACAAAGACCACCTGTCTACAACAAGCACATTTTTTGTTTCTCATGAAAATGGTTCCTCATTGAAACATGTACTAAAGAAACCTGTCTACAAAGACCACCTGTCTATAACGAGCACATTTTTTTGTTTCCCTTGGGCGGTTGCTGTAGACAGGTTTGACTGTATTTGATGTTTGTAGCACAAAGATCACTTATCTTGCAATACTGGCGACACATGAGCATGTTTAATATTTAAACAAACAAAAAATTACATAAATTGTATCATTCACAAGAAAAAAAAACACCTGAAAGACGAGCAAGTCTGTAAAATTGGAAATGCAATTCGCAATTAAGAAAAATATATATATGGGTAAAGTATGTATCTTAATGAAAAAAATGTAACAATGTCTGTTCAGAACAAAAGGGGGCCATCTCTGTGTTAAAGGGAGTGGGTAGTCGGTTTCCATGTGCAGAAGGCAGTATTTCTCTGACACCAGACTTGGTGGAAATACCATTAATGGGAGTACAAATCTGCACACAGCAAACCCATTGGCCCATCAAGAATTACCCCCTAGTCTCTCGGAGCATGCTCAACATTCTTCGGGCGAAGGAAAAGCAAAGCATTACATAAGGTCTAATGGTCATAAAACTCAAGGCTAACCCTGGTGATTGACAACACCTGTTATTGGGTAAACACCCGATCGGTGTCGAATTCCCCATGAGAGCTGACTTCTATGTGACTTTAACATATACGCTATAATATAGAGTTAATGTCCTCCTGGCTCCTAACAGCCAATTTTGTTGAGATGCGTAAGGCCTATAAAATCAAAATTCTAAGCACTGTCACGTTCGAAAGACACTTTACAGAGCAAATGTCCGAGCTCTGTATGGTCACATGTTTCTGTTTGGAGCCAGAAGGGCTTTCACTCTGTGCTTAAAGATAAAGTTGAGTTCTGGTAACGCGATTGCATCATGAAAGAAAAGGTGTGGAATGCATCAGAAAAAGTTTATCATGTAGCATGTAAGTATAGGTGTGTACTGCAAGGTTCTGAAGTCATCAAATTCATAACAAATTTGGCACAGTCTTGGTAAAGTAACAAACACACTACACAGAAAGATGTATAAGGGACAACACAAATGGTGTCAGGGCTAGTACCACTTGTTTTCCTTAACTTTCTATGCTCATTACTCAGCCAGTAAACACTTTGTTCCAAAATTGTTTGACACATGACATTAATTTGTAATCTTGAACATTCAGTGTAAGTTTCATTAGACTCTGTGAGAATAGATTTTCTTTTTTTAACCAGAACTCCAGTTTATCTTTAAGTATATGAGTCAACACCCTCTTGGCTCTCAACAGCCCCAATAAAACAAAAGTGTATGAAAATAAAAACGACCTGGGGCCTTAAGTCTAACTTCTAGGACAGCCCATAGAATAATTTGTTATCTAATTAACACAGGTTTCTAAGGGATGTCCATGAACTTAGACTTATGACGGTTTAAAAAAAAACCTGGGGGCATTTTCTTGAAACTGTCTGAAGTCTAACTTCTAGGACATCACATAGAATAATTTGTTATCTAATAAACACAGGTTCCAAGGGATGTCCAAGAACTTAGACTTATGACGATTTCGTGAAACTGGCCCCATTGATGTACAGTCCAAAGTTATTCAGTCCTAATACAACAAAAATGTATGAAAATCAACCTGGGGGCAGTTGCTCAAAACTGTCTGAAGTCTAACTTCTAGGACATCCCATTGGATAATGTCTTATCTAATTAACACAGGTTTCTAAGAGATGTCCATGAACTTAGACTTAGGATCGTTTCGAGAAACTGGCCCTGATGTACAGTCCAATGTTGCACACACTTGCTGTGGTCATAATCATATTAAAGGAAAGCTCCTTCCACACACACACACACTAAACAACGACGGCTTCAGCTGTTTATGGAGGTATACTTGGTCAAGGAATTGACTTTACTGAGAGCTCTCCTCTTCTGGCAAGCGACAACGATTCCTCCAAGGAAGACGAGGAGTACGGGGATACCAAGACCGACGGAGATGATGGAGATGATGAGGATGGAGAGTCCGTCGCTAGGCGGGGTCCCGTATCCGGCCACGCTGTTCCTGTTAACATTTAGTGAGCAAAGAGGGAGAAGGATTGAGAAGTAGAGATCAGAAGAAGGGCAGGGATTCATTTTCTGGATGGGAATTTGAATGGTGTTTAAATTGACCATGAATGAATTGTATCAGAAGTATTTGTCATGCAATACCTAAAAGCACAGTTTTAAAGGGATCCGGTAAGTTTGTCTCAGATTCTGAAACAAAATCCTGGAATTAGCTCATGCTGCAATGATAATATAAACCATTAGGTCAGTCAGGAATCCCATGCATTTTACAAGCAGTATCTCCAAAACAAATTCTTGTCTACGTCCACATTGTAACTGTGAATAATTCAAGTCCACTTACCACACATAATACTTGGTAGCTTTGTAAAAGCCATCTTTACCGATACCAAACGAGATATTGAGGCTCCCCAAATCCAACGCAGACAGATCATCAAAGAAGGCATGTGCTATGCTGTAATTGCTGATGTAGTGATTGGTAGAATTTACTGAATAGGTTTTAATCTAAATGTTGAGATTGAATGAAGAAAAAAGATAATGGGAAAATATTATTGTACGGTAGTTATTACCAAGAGGGAAATCCAAGAACCAACTGGGAGGGGAACATTAAGACATGGCCTGGAATGACACTGCAAGAGTGTACTAGAATAGCAGAGGATGATGATGTGCAAACTGATGCTGGAATCAACCTCCAAACTGGGAGAAGATACTGGGATAGATAGACAGTTTACCCCATTTATAATCTTGTGAAAAACAATGTAACAGTGCTTTAACAAGATGTTTTCATGTTATTGATAAGTTGATTTATTCTCAACTTTTATACAGTGGAATCTTGGGTTGAGCTTTTGGCAATTCTTCTTTTTTACTGCCCCAGCAATACTAACTCCCACAATATGCGATAGGTACACACAGCATCAAAGAGGGAGGATAGATCGTATAATAAACGAATGAAAACATGCATCATTTGTTTTATACAAAAAAAACTCCTAGATCCTTGTTATTTGATGTAAAAAAATATTAATTCAAGATTGGTTCATGACAGTATATGGCTGACAAATAAATATCAAGTTTTAATAAGTCTCAATTTAGTGCGCACACTTAAGTAAAGATATAGCAAGCGCACTTACCTCTACACCCATTTACGCTAGTGCTACGCAATAATAGACCCATGCACGAGCAGTATTAGGCGCTGAAACCTCTACACGCACTACTGCGGGCTCTGAAAATGAGTTCAATAGTACTGGAAAATATTGCACTCCTTTTCATGAAAACGAGTGTAAGAGGCTCAGTAAATGAATCACACATGACCAATCATTTGATTAGGATCTGGAAGTGAGTTGTATAATGCTACTTGTATCCCAAATGTGTTCACAGGCAGTCAAATGCACTGATATGAGTAGCTTAAATGTGTCAATTACTGTTATTTGTTATCCCTTACAAGTTGAATGAAATAAAGTTCTGAATGACAAACAATAGCCAAAGTCAAAACAACATTGACAAGAGGGCCTCATGGAAGACCACCAAATTGGTAATACTGTATGTGCCACCCTGTATAAATATCAGATATAAATAAATAAATAAATAAATAAATAAAAGAATACAAAAACTTACAGGTTTAGAAGCTTCCGTGTTCCTGTCAGTGCTGGTGTATGTGATCGGTTTCCACTGAATAAAACTTCCTTTCTCAGACGGATTGGTTTTGGTTAATACAGGGTTTAATACCACTTCGTAAGTCTGTTCAAAGAGAAAGAGAAAATATACAGATGAATTCAAAGGGACCAATCATAAACAAATATACAGTGAAACATGTGAAAATGACTTCTCGAGGAAGACAGGAAAAGAAGACGTTTTAAAAAGTAATAAACAGGTGGTCTTTATGTTCAGGGTCTATTGATGCATGTTTCAATGAAATACTTTTTTTGTTGGTGTTGTTGGGGGGGGGGGATTAACCAAACTTTACATATTCTGATGGAAGATTAAAAAATTGAATGGGGTTGTTGTTACATCCACCTAGACCAACATCTAGCAACACCTCTGCCTGTAATCTAATTAGGGGCAGATCAAGTAGTCTGTATTAAGGGGGGGGGGGAACTAATTTTGTTTAAAAAATGACAAGAAGAACAAGTTTTATCCATTTTTCCTGTGCCTCTTGGATCTAGAATACATCTGTCCGACTGTTTTTTTTTAGGGGGGGGGGGATGGGTGAGCCAGTTGTGCCCCCCTCCATTTACATTTACAAATAATATATATAGCACTGAGTCTACTTACTTTAAAGACAGCAGGTGTGTATTCATCATCTATGGTGGCTATACTCTTGAGATTGATGCCCGATTGTTGAGGTTTTTGCTGATCCCTCACGAGAAGCATCTCCAATGCATACCGGGTCTTGTTGTAGTTCTGTTCCAGGTTGTCAAGGACCAGCGCAAACTCGGTGGTGTTGGGCAAGTGCTGTAAGTGAGGTAGATCTTTGCTCCTGCCTTCAGCGCCAAAGCTTTGAACCTAGAGTGGAACGTACAAGATGGATGTTGAAATAGATGGGAATAGCCTTGTTCACACTCACATGGTAAACTGCCTTTAAAGCGGGACTGCACTACTTATAGCTATTTGCGCCCTCTACATAGCCAACAATACCCTAAGCGGTACCCGTCAATCCCCCATGGTCCCCTCTTTCTTATGTTAAGTGAGAGCTGATTTGATGAGATAACCACAGCCCAGTGACCCCAAAGGGAGGTCTAATCCTTCATGGTCAAACTATTGCAGATAGGCTTTAAAAAAGCCATGGCAAAATAGAAGGGAAAACAAAGTTTTATGGTAAGTTAGGACGAAAAAATTAGGACACAAATCCTACTCACTTATCTGTACGTTACAAGATACAGAACCTTGAAGCTCGAATGTAAATGAGGCATATTTATGTACTGTTTAAGATATTACACAAAAAAAAACAGATAAAATATGCTGGGCAAAAGAAAATGATTACAGAAATGACAGAATATTGCCATGATCATAGGCTTTGAGGTTCATAATTACAATGCTGACATCTAAAAGGTAAAGGGTCATTCTGTAAAAGATTGAACATAATTTTGTTTTAAAGGTTGTTCAATTTGTCCTTTTCTTGGAAATGAATGAAACTTACACATACATGTACAGTTGATACATCATAATATGAAAAGAGCAATCATAGAATCTTAAACTAAATCATGCAAGTAGTACACAATTCACTCTCTCCTCCGGCAAGTTAAAGGACTACTTTCAGAAAGGATCCTACTATATCTCTTTCAAGAAATTAACGTTTACATTTAGAGGCAATATTCCGTACTATATATACCTTTAAAGCCAGGGATCCATTCTCAGCTGCTGGCGCCATGCTTGGCACCGTACTAAAGAGGGCGGTGTTTTCTGTCCTATTGACGGTGACATTTGACCACATCAGATTAGATACGTCCACTGTCCGTGTTACGTTTACCTTTGTGATGTCTGCTGTATCCTTTTCATCATCATACTCCAACAGCTGTAACAACAAATTTATAAATTAGATATTTTTAAAAGAAACTACTCAAGTAACCACTTGTACTTGAACATATGAATATATTTCAACTTGTTTTTTAATCAGATATGTATTTTTCCAGTATCCAGTGACCAGTGTACAGGTTGTTTGGAAAAGGAATATGATGTAAAGTTTCAAAAGAATCTGAAGAGGACCATGATTTATCAGCAATTAAAAAAAAAAAACCCTCATCATTCCTTAGCTCTTCTACTATATTATTCTGACTATTAAAGCCTACCAGTATATGTATTTTGAGCATATTTATCTTCCAATTCTAATAAATATTTTGTATTGGATTCAATGGACATGATGCTAGTAATAATATTAATAATATTGGATATTTACAAAGCGCACATATCCACCATGCATGGTGCTGAAGGCGCTCCATTTTGGCGCTCACAGCATTCAAGGAATTCCTTCCTACCGGTAATGCACTGGTCATTTGTAAGACGCACCTCTTGACCCCCGGGAATGGTGCGTCATTGTACCGATGGGAGTCATACATTTTGATACCATGACGCACCTTCCGTCACAGAAAGTGACACACCATTACATTCCATCGACGCACATTTGAGTCCAACATATGACACACCATTTCATGAAAATGACTAGCCAATGACGCACCTTCAGACAAGCTTGGAGAAAGTGACGGTCCCATTGACACACTAAATGATGCAACGTGGTAAAGTGACTTACTATGACGCACATATGGGTCAGTATTGTGACGGACATTTTGCGGCCATGACGGTACTGTGCGTCACGATTTTGGGGAACATGAAGCAACAATGACGCACCATCCCCGGGGGTCAAAAGGTGCGTCTTACAAATGACACCTGCATAACCATTTAACACCTGGGTGGAGAGTGGCAAATATAGATTAATATATTGCCAAAGGACATTCGTGCCGTAGCGGGACTCAAATCGCAGACCCTGTGATCCGCAGTCCAACAACTTCTCCACTAGATCACAAGATGGGAGATCTTCAAAGGGAGAACTCAAGAACATTCAAGAATGAAATAATCATGAAATGCAGAAAAATATGAGCATGCCTTACAATATCATTATGGTTCTTTACAAAATATATTGATAAAATAAAAATAAAAATAACCAAATATCAGTACATGATTCTAAAAGGAACAGAGCTTTTTACCCTTGATATGACAAAGGCTGAGACTGAAAACACATCTTCTTTGGGGCTGAAAGTGATAGCTCCTCCCTCCCTAGCGATAGCTTTCTTCCAATCCACCTTCATCATGGCCGTGATCGTTGTTCTCGCGACCAGCAGACTCGGCGCTCCAATGGAGCTCCAAACATGGTGGATTGTGTCCGTCGTCCCTTTCGCTTGGAAGTGGACGAGGTTGTAAAAAGGCCCTTTTAAGTTCTTGCATTCTGGGATGTCACAGCCATCGTTGTAGGTGACCGTTACCTGTGAGATAAAATGTGGAAAAGAGAGAGTGCATTTTTTTTGGCGATGGTGATAAGTTGCATTGATGTGAAGATTGCAATGAAAAGTTGGTCAAACCCTTTATATAAACCCATTTTTTCTAATCCTCTCAGCTCAGCTTTCTTTCCATTTAACATTATTAGTGCAAAATAACAAAGACAATTATGTTGGATCCAATCTAAACTTGATGCAAGACACAAATCTCTACACCATGCCATTAAGTTGAAGTCTAGCTTGTACAAATAATTAAAATGTCAATCCCATCAATTAAGACCATGTTATTTTTTTTAATGGAATTACTATCGGGGTAGGGCTAGATCTATGCTTATTTTTTCCTTCTCATTATTCCTGGGGAGTTACAGAACATGCGCAGACTTCAATAATAAAACACTCAACTTGAAATGAATCCCATTAGATTATCTCTCAAAATACTTGCACAAGAGTAAAAGAATGCATCACAAATCATGAAAACGCACAAAACTGGCAAATAACAAAATTTATTAAACAAAATGTACCCTTTCCAGCTTACCACTACTCAATCTTGTTACATCTTCACTAATCTATTTGAATTGATAAGGGGAATACAGCCTTTAAAAAATAAATGTCGATTTTTCCATTCACTTGTCTAACTCCACAATTGGAATGTGAAATCTTACGAAACATGACGACTGAGCTGCTAGCTACATGTACATTGTACATGTAAGTTGTCTCTTAAATTCCAAAAAGCTTGCTAGCATACTCCTCTAAATTTAAGTTTAGTCTTAAGAGTAAACAAAGTCAGAGATAGAATTTAGAATAATAGAACTTACTTTAAAATAATGTTCATCATGACACCTAATTTTCTCGTTTTCATAAATCACAGGTACAGGTATTCCAATGGTGATCTACAGCGGGACCCTGAACAACACTTGTCGCTAAAGCTTCCCGACGACCACTCAATAGCGAGCCGATAGAATCTGCCCCTTGCACGTCACGATCAACGTAAGACAAAATCAACCAAAATTGGTCATTAAAATAACAAAAATAAATATAAACTTACGTTTCTTGACTCTTCGCCACATAAAACACCAACTGTAATAGTTGAAACGAGTAATAACCAGCGAAAACTTAATCTAAAGGCAGTCATGTTGTCGGTAAATCTGAAACTTCGTTCGGGTTTGCTGACTGATTTCCGCTAGACTAATGGTCATGTGATCATCAAGTAACGTGATCAGCATTAACAATGCAAAGTATTT